>JAQIFY010000806.1:0-14740 GCA_028533085.1 Varecia variegata
GCTGGCTTCCCCCAATACAAGCAACCTGAGAGAGAGCATGCAAAACAAAAGCCAGTCTTTTTATAACCTAATATTTAAAGAGACATGCCATCACTTCTAGCATGCCCTATTCAATAGAAATGACTAAGCCCAATCCACATTCAAGGAGTAAGGATTACGCAAAAGCAAGAACACCAGGAGGTAATGCCATCTTAGACGGTACCTACGCAGAAGGCAACATTTCAGATTCATTTTATGAAATCAGTGATATTGAAACGTGAAAAGGACAATAACAAAAAAATTACTAACTGATCTCATTTATGAATATCAAAGCAAAAATTCAAATGAAATATTGGTAGGCAGAATCCATAGCATATTAAAAGAATAACAATATATCATGGATAGGAGTATTCAAAAAATGCAAGTAAGATTTTTATATTAAAAAACATATCAATAAAAACTACAATATTGATATAATAAAGAAAAATAATTTGATCATCTTCCTGTATGCTGAAAAGCAATTTGATATAATTCAGTACTCGTTGTTTTGAGACAGAGTCTCGTTCTGTCACTCAGGCTAGAGTGCCACAGAATCAGCCTAGCTCACAGCAACCTCAGACTCCTGAGTTTAAGCCTCTTGCCTCAGCCTCCCTAGTAGTGGGGACTACAGACCTGCACTACCATGCCCCGCTAATTTTTTCTATTTTTAGTAGAGATGGGGTCTCACTCTTGCTCAGGCTGGTCTCGAACTCCTGAGCTCAAGCGATCCTCCCGCCTCCCGGGGGTGCTAGGATTACAGGCGTGAGCCACTGCCCCTGGCCAGCAGCACTCATTGTTGATTGAAATAAAACCTCTCAGTAAAACAGGAATAGAAGGTTTACTAGTTAAGATAGTCTTAAACCAAGGGTACCCCAATGACAATAGCTGTATTATATAAACTTGTTTATTAATATAATTCATTTGGTGGCATAGGGTAGATGTCAGCAACAGCTCTCCTCCACACCATGACTAAAAGACCCAGACACTCCATCTTGCGATTCTGCAGTCCCCTAGGACCTCACCATTGACTGCATCCAGCCAGCCAGAAGGGGGCAGAGTTTGGAGGAAACATTAAGGGAGGTTTTCATAGACTAAGCATGAAAAGTCATGCATACTACTTTTGCTCATGGTCTCTAGAAGAGAATTTAGCAACATGGCCAAACCCAACTGCAGTTAAGGCTATATATATACAGTCTACCTGTGTTTCCAGGAGGAAAAGGAAAACATATTTAATGCACAGATGGTCATCTCCTCCAGAAAAGTCAGTTTCCTTAACATGATAAAATATATTTATGTTCATTCAAAAGTTAGTGTCATACTTGGGAAACACAAAAAGCATCTCTCATTAAATTTAGGAAGAAGAAAAGGAGGCGCACTTTCACCACTTTTCTTTTCACATAGTTTTGAAGAAAAAGAAACCTATTATGTTAGAAATATAAAAAGAAGACACAACATTACCTATTTTCAGGAGTTGTGATTATTTACTTGAAGGAGAAAAAAAGAATCAACTGAAAATCCATTTCAAATGATAATTCATAAGGTGGGTGTATGTATAAAATGAATATAAAAATCATTAGCTTTCATACAAACAAACAAAAGTCACTGGAAGATATATTTAAAGAAAAAGCCACAAATAACAAATAAAAAACAAAAGTATCTAGAAATGATCTTTAAAAGAAAAGCAGTAATATCTACGTAAGATGTTTATAAAACTATTGAGGTAAAAAGCAAAAAAAAAAACCCAAAAAACAAAATAAAACCCTGACATAAACAAAAGAAAAGGCACACCATGTTTTGGACTAGAACATGCAAAATCATAAAGACAGTATTTCCTCAAGTTAATAAATAAATTCAGTAAAATCCCAATTCAAAACACCTACAGATTTTTTTTAGGAGAAAAAGGAAAAGGAAACTAGATAAGCTGATTCTAAAATTCTAACGTAAAAATAAACAAGAATAGCCAGAACAATTCAGAGGAAAAAGAAGTTATGAGGCAAGGATAGACTAGCTCTACCTGCTATTAAAACATTGTTAAAATAGCACATGTATTCTATTTCTTCTGCAACAAATTACCACAATCTCAAACAACACAAATTTATTATCTTATAGTTCTGGAGGTCAGGTCTCCAGTTTGAAACAGGTCTCACTGAGCTAAAATCAAGGCGTGGGCAGGGCTGCATTTCTTTCTAGAGGTTCTAGGGGAGAATCTTTTTCATTTCCTCTTCCACCTCCTAGACGTCATTGCTTTCCTTGGCTCATGGCACCATGCCTCCATCTTTGAAGCCAACCATGGTGCATTCCCCTGAAATTTTTCTGTAGTCACATCTTCCCCTCACTCTGAACACAGAGATAAATTTTCTCTGATTTTAAGGACTCATTTCCCGTCTCAAGGTTTTAAATGTTATCACATTGGTAAAATCCCTTTTGCCATGCAAGGTAACATATTTATGGGTACCAGGGTTTAGGATTGGACATCTTGGTGGAGGGGACATTATTCTGCTTCCCATAGCATAATTCTGATTCATGTATAGACAGAGCAATGGCTTATAATAGAAAATATCATGGAAATATAGAAAGTCTAGCAATAAACTACAATAAACATAAAGAGTTATTTATTATAAATGCTATGTCTTATCATCAGGGAAAGATTGCTTATTTTTGAGGTAACCAGATTACAACTGGAAATTAATTAAATTGAATACAAACTTCATACACTACAGCAATATTAATTCCAGATGGAACAAAGATTGAAATGTAAAATATTGAAACAACAAGAAAACCAATATAAACTATGGAGGAACTCTTTATAATCTCTGAGTAAGGAAACCATAAAAGAAGATATTGATAAATCCAACTACACAAAAGTTTTAAAATATGCATGGTAACACAATACCATAAAAAATTTTAAAATTTCAACTTATTTCATTATAAAGGTTAACATCTTTAATATAAAAAGCGCTCCTACAAACCAATAAAAAAGAACCCAACAGAAAACTGGACAAAAGTTACATATAAACAATTCCTAGAAAAGAAATTCAAGTAGGTCTTAAACACATGAAAATATGTTCAACCTCATTCATACGTAAATATATGAATAATCACCCTGAGATACCATTTTTTAACCTAGCAGACTGACAATGATAAACCAATCTGATAACATACTATGTTTACTGGAGTATGAGAACAAAATACTGGAGTAGTTAATTGATAAAACCTCTATGGAGAGCAATTTAGTAAAACTGAAAATGCACATACATTTTGATAAAGCAATTCTATTTCTATGAATTTATGCTACAAAATGTATATGGTCAAAATAGAATGTGTACAGGGATATTCATTCATTATAGCAAAAAATTGAATATAAACAAACGTCCTAATAGGTCTCTGGATACTTACGATAATTCATATATTCAAATATTTTGAAATACTCTTTAGCCATCAAAAAGAATTAAGTAGCTTCTATGTAGGACATAAATGGATCTCCCAGATAAATGTTAACTTTAAAAAAATGCACAATAACATACATGGCATGCTAACATTTGTGTGAAATTACAGAGCAGGGTCCAAGGCCAAATAGGAATAATTTTTAAATTATATGTTTCCCTCTTTCTGCCTTGAATCATCCAAAGTTGATTACAAATACATTTCTGACATTAAATACCATTGTTATAAATCATCTTTTAGGCATGGTGATAGAATATCAAGTGTAAGCCAGAAAGATTTTGTGTGGGTAGTTTCCTCTTTCCTACTACCTTTCCCTAGCAAATATTCTGGGAAATGAGACACTTTTTTCCTGAATTAAGTATGCTTCACTGTGACATCATTCTCTCTTCATTCATCAGATACCCTAAACTTGACCCACAACCCAAACTGCATTCTTTTCCCGTTGGAACTTAAAGTTTCAGGAAACTGATATTTTAGCCAGACCAAAAAAAAAAAAAAAGGCTTCACTTTGAAGGTCAATTTTTATAAGTTCCCTAAATAGTTCTGCAAAATCACTTGGCAAAGTGTCTAAGAATGGTTACAGGTTGTTATCCTACCTGCCTTCATTTTCAGAGATGCTATACAGTATGAATAACTGGAAAGGAAGACTTTCTGCAGTTTATGGGCACATTTATTTTCCAAACCTATTTTCCAGAATGATTGTTGACTCCTTGGTATCTATTCTTTTCCTGTGCTTATTATATATTCTGCATTAGAATATGATTCAGCAAAGTAATACAGCTGCAGTCTGTCTTTCACCCCTGATCTGGTTGATGCTCCTACCAGGAAATATAATCATTAAAATGAAAGTCCTAGAACACAGATAAAGAATTACACTTTTCCCACAGATACAGATTTTATACCAGGGCAAACTATGCACTTTGTTATCGGCTTTATTTTCCATCTCATGCACTGTAGACACCAGTTTTTGTGGCCCTACAACTCATGATGCCTTCCTCCTTCTCTGGGAATTGTCCCATACACAGACTAGGTCTATTTATAAAATTCTGCTCTTCTAGCCCTGGGCATAGATTGATGGCCAACCCACTGGACTAATCAGTCCTTATCCCAAATTTGTGTCCTAGAAGTAAGGGAAGAGAGGCAGCGTCTCTGGGGGATTAGAAACATAGGAGGAGGAGCTGTTGGCTGCCTGGAGCTGTTGGCTGCCTGCTATGGCTGCTGCTATATGGAGAAAGCTCCTTTGTAGTAGGCAGGAATTCAAGCAGCAACATAGAGACAAGCAGAACAAAGATTTGTGAGAAAGAAGCATAGGGGCTTTGATGTCTTGGTCCCACTGGACCTAGCCCTCACTGCATCTTTGTCTTTCTCGTAGTTATATGAAACATCCCAATAATCTTCCTCTAAATTACCCACTTTGCCTAGGCTAATAGGTGGAGTCGGGTTTCTCTGGGTCCAACCACAGCAGCTCTGACTAATGCACATTGCTCATATGAGCATGCCTACCCGCTCAAACATACCTACTACCTGAGCATGTGTGCTCTGAGTTTGAAGCCTGGGCCGCACCACATACAAGTTATGACCTTGGGACAGTTATTTAACCTCCTTAGACTCAATTTGCTCATCTCTATGATAGAGATAACAATAGAATCCACCTCAGGGTATTCTTATGAAGTTTCAGTGAGTAAATAAATGAAAAATTGCTTATAACAGTGCCTGAAGCACATAGTAAATGCTCAAAAAGTTAGCTATTACTGTTACCATATATCATTATACTTATGCATATTGTAAAATATATTACAAATATGTTATAAATAAATGTATGGTCACATAATCAGTAATATGTTCAGAACAATATGAAAAACCAACTTTTAAATGAGATGATTATATTAGCACTGTGTGTGGCGTGTGATGAATATACTCACAAAACCTATGAGGTAGAAAGTATTATTATCCCCAAATTACTAATAATGAAATTACATAATTTGCCCAAAATTATACAGCTAGAAATTGGTAGGATTCATAATTGGAGTTATGCCTTTTGACTTCAAAACCTATATTCTTTTTTCAACTGTGTGTGTGTGTGTGTGCGTGTGTGTGTGTGTGTGTGTGTGTGTGTGAGGGTATATCATATAGGTAAAGAAAAATGTATGAAATCTAAATGTTCGACCAAATGAATTTTCACAAAGTGCACCTCATGTAACCACTCAGGCAAAGAAATGGAATATTGTCAGGCTGCCAGATGCCCCCTAGAGCCTCCTCTCAGTCTCTCTCTCCCTCTTCCCCAAAGGCAAGCCACTCTTGTGGTGACTTGTACTGTGTCCAATTAGCCAAGCTATAAGTACATTTCCCAAATTCCCTATATGATTCCAGTTAGGGTTGGTCACAATAGAAGTATGCTCAAGATTTCATAGGCGGGAATAAAACCATAGCCAGTCAGCTGGGAAAGTCACTGAAGGGCACCAGGTGCAGTTACAGCCCTTACACATTGACACTGACCTTGGGCTTCCCCTTGTTGGCATGGGACAGCAGCCAGGCCTCAGCCTCTCCAGCTCCCACCAAACCTCCTCCTGCAGCTTCTCCCAGTCCTAGGCCAGGTGCATGTGCAGCTCCATGGCAAAGGGAGCCAGCAACTTCTGCAGGTCACCGGCACCATCAAGGCTGGAGGCAGTGAGAGAAAAATACAGATACCAGTTTGTCCTCACGGGCTCCAGGTTTGGAGCCCATTCGATAGGATGTTTATGAGATTCATACATACTGTTGCATGTGGCTGTAGCTTGTTTCTTTTCTCTGCCATTCATGTATTGTATGAATATATCAAAATAATTTATCTATTTTAGCATTGATTGTTAACTGGGGTATTTCTAGTTTGGGTTTATTGTGAATAATGCTACTATGAGAATTTTTGTACCTGTCTATTAGTTCTATTAGTGCATATGGCAAACATTTCTGTTCAGTATATAACTAAGAAAGGAATTGCTGGGCTCTAGGGTAGCCATATGTTTAACTTTATTAGAAAATACTAAACTGTTTCCTAAAGTGTTTATGCCAATTTACACTCCCACCAGTAGTGTATATATTGCAAATATCTTATCCTATTCTGTGACTTGCCTTTACACTCTTTTAGGGGGGTCTTCAGATGAACAGAAGTTCATTTTAAAGTGATTCAATTTATCAATCTTTTCCTCTACTGTTAGGGCTCTTCTGTTTAATAAATCTTTCTCTACCCCCAAAGACATGAAGAGATGGTCCTATATTATCTCCTGGAAGCTTTCTTGTTTTGTCTTTCACATACAGATTTGCAAGTTACCTGGAATTAATTTTCAACTCTAATATGAGGCAGGGGTTCAGTTTTATTTGTTCCAAATGGTCATAAAATTGATCTAGCACCATTCACTGAAAAGACCATCTTTGTCAAAAATTAAGTCACAAATCAATAAATCTGTCTCAATGAATAAATAAGTTTCATTTATTTATCTCTCATGGCACCATTACCACATTGTATAAATTATTCTAGCCATAATATGTCTTCACGTCCAGTAGAACAAATTCTTATACCTTATTCATCTTCAAGGATAACTTGGCTATTCTTGGCCTTTGTTTTTCCATCGAAATTTGAAAATTAACTTATCAATTTCCACCAAAAAAATCTGTGAGGAATTTTGACTGAGAGTGTATCTTTAGACCAATTTGAAAATAAGTGGTATCTTTAAAATACTGAATCTTTCAATCATGCTTTAAATTTTCTCAAGTATAGTTTATATTTTCCTGTGTAGACATTTTAAACATCATTTCACAAATGGTCAAAATTTTGAGGAGAAACAGGATATTTTCATAGTTTCAAAATATCTCCCCCAACATATTTCCAACTACAAAGGGAAAAATAGGTGTTTTTATGGTGGGGAAACCTAGAAGACACCACTAGAATCAAGAGATCAAGGTTATCACCACCAGTAATAAGAGGTATCAACATCACACCCTTCCTGATATGATGCAATATCACATCTGTGATACATTCTTGCCAAAAATGCACAATCTCAAGCCAATCATGAGAAAACCTCAGACAAATCTAATTGAAAGATCTTACAAAATAACTGACCACTAATCATCAAAAGTGTCAAGTTTATAAATGACAAGAAAAACACTGAAGAAATGCCACAGATTGGATGAGTCTAAGAAGATGTAAAAACTAAATGCAATGTGAGATCCTGGATTGGATCCCAGAATTGAAAAAGAATGTTAGAGGTAAAACTGGTAAAATTCTAATAAGGGCTGTGGCTTAGTTAACAGTATCGTCCAATGTTAATCTACTTGTTTTAATAATGTACCATGGTTATGCAAGTTATTAACTTTAGATAAAGATGAATGAAGGGTATATGTAAACTCTCTGTACTAGTTTTGCAACTTTTCTCTAACTGTAAATTATTTCAAAATTTAAAAAAATAAAGGAAAAATAAAATTATACTGGCTCATGAAATAAGTAGGATCTTCTTGACACTTTTTATATTCTCTGGAAGAATTTATATAAGATTGATATGATTTCTTCTTTCATGCTGTAGAATTAATCAGCAAAACCCCATCTGGATTAGAGTCTTCTTTGTAGGATAGTTTTAACTTATGAATTCCGTTTAATTAATAATTATAGGATAGAAGATTTTACAATTTTTCTTCTAACTACTTTTAATTTATTAACCTATCCATCTATCCATTTCACTTAATTTTCAAATTTACTGGCATAAAGACTTGTTTAATATCTTATTATTATATTTTTACTGGCTATAGGATTTATAGTGATGTCATCTTTTTCATTTCTGATATCAGCTATTTTGCCTTCTCTCTTTTTCCTGTTCATTCTTGCCATGGATTTACCAATTTTATTAGTCTTTTCAAATAAAGAAATTTTAACTTTTTAGAAGCTCTTTATTTTGTTTTCCCTTTACTAATTTTTTTTATTTTTTTATTCTTTTTACTTTCTTTGATTTTAATTTATGATTCTTTTACTAACTTCTAGAAATAGAAGCCCATTGGTTTTCAGCCTTTCTTATTTTCTAATGTATTCATTTAAGGCTATAAGTTCCCTCTAAGCGAACTTTAGCTGCAACCCTCAATATTTGATGTCATGTTTTCATTATTATTTAGTTTGAAAGTGCTTTACTGCCTCAGGAACCTACTGTGCTCACCCCCGCAGCATATTTCTTCATCTTTCCCCTCTTCTGAATGTTTTCTTAATCATTGGAATCTATAATGAGAAGAATTGTGCTAGACGTAGGAAGGACACAAAATGGTTTCTTCCCTCAAGAATCTTTTCAGAGAGGTAAGATGTATTAATATAAATAGGAACATAAAATCATCAATACACTTGAAATATGATAAATGACACACAAGGAGTACAGAAATTAAAAAAAAAACTTGACTACAGTGTTTGAGCAGAATTTCATGCAGAATATGGATTTTAGTTGAACTTATACTTGTGGAAAGGGCTTAGGGAGGGAGGAGGGCAGAAAGGGATAAGGGAGACTAGGATGAGCAAAGACCTAGTGGGTGGAAAGTTCAAAGAGCTGTTTGGGGAAACAATGAATAAATCAGTTTGGATTACTGAAGAATTTGTGTGATGAAATGAAATAATTGAAGTGAAAAGAAATAGGTCTATCTTATAGAGCACTGTGAATATTGGGGTAATGAATTTGATTCCATCTTATAGAGAATGGAGGACCATTTTAAAAACTTAGATTGGCAATTGATACAAAGAAAAAGTATCGTAGGAATATTTATCAGGGGGCTTGAGTTGGATAAATTGAAAAGAATAGAAGCTAAAAGCAAGAAACCAGGCACATGTAGTAAGGTGTTCACAGGAGCGATAGCAGTGGGGATTAGAAAGAGAAATTGGGGAGGGGTGGAGAATCTCCTTGACCCTCACAGTCACTTTGGCTTTAGTGAATAAGGACACAGTAGTTCTCTTATCACATCAAAGAAACAATGCATTTGATTTCAGGCATAAAAGAGAAGTAGCACTATAGGTAGCCTTTATCGTTTGTTTAAATGCTTTTTCTCACTTTTTTCTTCTTTTTTTTTTTTGGAGAAAGCACTTCCTGGTATTTTGGGGTAGTATTTCTATTTTTCAACATGTATGTGGGGAATTGTTGCAATTTTCACTTTGTCAATTACATTGGCCAAGAGATATTGTACTGCATTTCAACCTGATGCCTTCCACATTTGCATAGATCACAAACTCCATAGTTTAGCAATGAGCTAAAAACATGCCACATCTGCATGATGCTAAAGGTCATTCCCTTGAAATACATCATACTAAATGGAATCTTATTTCTTGCCAAAAACTTTGTGGGTGTCTGTCACAACATTTATCTTCCTTCCATCAACAGCAGAAGCAGCAGCAACATCGTAATATTTCATGTTCAACCTTGGATGACATCAGAGAGAAACTCTCCAGCATGTTTGCATGGGTTTTCACCATAGAGCCAGCACCTCCAGGCTACTGTTCCCACATTCCCCATCTCCTCATCATTGCAGATCAAGATTCCCTTTCTTTGTAAACTTTCCTTTTAACCCTGCTCACCAGCAAAATCACTGATTCAATTCTCACCACAATAAAATTTTATATTGGCAAATGCCTATTTCTCTTATATTGATTGGTTTTTATATTCTTCATTAGGTTAGAAACTCTTTATGAACTGTGAGTGCTCCCCAAAAATGTCTCAAACTGACCAAATCATTATTTGATGATATGTGACTGTATTTGAATGTATCTTGTTCTTCATAACTTAAATTCTCTTTCTCCCAAACCCACCCATGTATTACTTTCATGAGCTAATGTAATTGGAACAACTCCTGGCATTCAAGCTAGAAAACACTGACAATGATGAGGAAAACAAGTATCCTTTAAACATTTATCTTCTCTGTTGTTATGCGATAGTCCTCCCAAGCTGCCTCAAAAAGCCACAATGTTCTTACAGCTGATGGTGTTAATTATGAAAATTCTGGTGTCAATGCCAAGAAAACTTGTTATGAGGAAGAAACATATCTTCCCACTCCTCTGGTTTCTCTGAGGAAGTGTTGTCCTCCAAGCACTTCTGGCTTCTTGGCTTACCCCTTACTTCCCACCATAGAGGCAGAGTGACTTACGCGATTTGACGAGTCTGGGAGAAGAATTGGACACGCGTACCTCAGCATCTTCTTAACATCCTCTTCCTCTTGGGAGCCAGTCATATGCAGGGAGAACATGCTCCTCCATGCTAGAAGTTTTACAGGGCCGGCCCCCACAGCAAGCAGTCTGCAGAGGGGCAGCCCTGCACGAGGCTGGCGGGGTCAGTCTAATTCCAAGTATTAAGTGTTAGTATTAAGGTGCCCATTTTCACTGCACACCTAAGCTTCTAACAGCTGGCATCTTGGCTTCCATCTGACTTACCCTTTGTCTTATGTCATAAAATTAGTCCGAAAAGGAGTGTGTTTACAGAGTCCTCCTCCAACCGTAACAGTGCCACCAGATACTTGGCTGCCATTGGCAGAAGTTAGTAAGATCCTAAGGCAACGCTGCTCTCTGAATGTGGGCATGGTGGGGCATGGTGGCCGCCAATTTCCTCCCTGAGACCCTGTGCTGCCGTTAGCACGCACAATGGCCAGTGCAATCTCCTACACTCCTGTCTCTGATAAACTGCCAGGTTCCTCTCATCCGACTGCCCTGTGGCCTAAGGCCGCAGACTAATCTCAAGGAATGTGTGGTATCTCACAGCAACCAACCAAAGCTTTCCCTCATGGAGGCAGAGCCTTGCAGTTTTTGTAGCCACTTTCCTTTAAGTACAGTTGGCTCCCCATATCCACGGATTCCACACCTGTGGTTCAAAAATATTCAGAAAAAAACCCACAAATACAAAGTACAATATAACAACTATTTATATAGCATGTTCAGGTAGTAGGGGCAAGACTGACAGAATTTTGGAAGTATAGACAGGACAGATGCAGCCTCATTTTTTCAAATAAAGGCAGTATAAATTATAAGATAAAAATATTTCCTAGGAACTTCATTTAATCTCAAAATTAGTTTTAGAAACGTTTCCCCTCCACTCCTACCCCCCAGCAAAGCCATAATTTTCAGGCTGTGGTCCTTCTCTTCCTCCCACTTCCAGGGCCTGCCCTGATGCAGCCACAGCTTGCTCTCACCTGCTATCCCTCCTCTCTTTTTTCCTTTTTTTTTTTTTTTTTTTTTGCCTTTTCTTTTGCTATCTCTTCTCTCAGTTCTATTTTTATTGAGCCCCTAATGGTTCATAAGCCTTTATTGTTTTCCAAGTATTTTCATATGTGTTCCCTTAGTTAACAAAAAATAGTTAAGAGTTTCATCTCTGACCCAGCCTCATTTTTTTGTAACTCTTTTTTTTCAATAATTCCCATCACAGAAGTAGTGTAATTCCAGTTCTTTTCCCCATTATCCTGGGCCCCAAAGCGGGCCACTCTACACTGAGACCCTCTTTTCCTTCCATGCCAGGAGCACTCTGCCCACTTCTCATCATTATCCAAATGTGTTCTGCTTTCTAACATTGGGTCCCTTATTCTTGCTTTCCATTTTGCTTGGAATGACCTCCTAAGATGACTGTAATACTGGAATATGGTAATTAAGGACTTGGTGGAAAATAACAGGACTCTGAAAATTCTCTAACAAGATAATACCAAAGGAGACTACTTTTGGAGTGGTTTCTACAATACTTGAGTTTTCTGTGAGTTTTTGAGAGATGGCTCTGTGACCACCACACAGCAAAGGTACCAGTGGCTCTGGGGGTGGGGATATCCTAAGAATTCTAGAAGCATCATTTTTTACAACTTGGGAGACTTTAAGGAATTCTGGGTACTCTAAACTTCAGTTGACCATGCTTTATCATCCAAACTAGTACACTGAGAGTAGAAGTGGTTGTCATTAAAAATTATACTTTTTTGATTATACCATACAAGCAAAAAGCAGAATGGTTATGAACAAACTTTTACTTCCTCTTGCTGTGCATTTGTTAAAAATATAGACTCTCCAATTTCTGACCTTCTGAGTCTGAATCTCTGCAATTGCAGTATGGAATCTGCATTTTAAACAGGCTCCTCAGTTGCTTATTAATTGAGGTTTCAGAACCACTATTTTAAAAGGTTTTTAAAAAATACCTAGGCATTTCTTTGCAAGTCTCTTCAATCATCTTTCTCTAGACATTTGATGGAGATCATCATCAATACAGTTTACTGAATAAATAATCTATGTAGAGTGCCTTGAGAGTATAGCACACATATGAAGTTAAAACTTACTTTCCGTCTGACATTTCCAACAATACATTTATGCCCACTATGGGCACCTGATTTAAAGACTTGGTTTAAATACTGTTAAATAATTATTGAAGTATTGTTTTCAAGTATTTTTTCAGGGTAACTATATGACATTTCAATTACATTGTGACTTCCTTTACAAACTCTCATTGGGTATTTTATTATAATTTATAAACAACCTTGTTATAATTTAATAGACTTGCCAAGAAATGAACTTTTGGAACTCAACCCATTGTCTATATTGAGACTATTAAGTTTTGTGACTCAGGTACATTGTTTTAAAATCAAAATTTTTTTCCTGCAAAAAAAAATAAGTAATCTAGAGATGATTAAAGTATATGGGAGGATGTGTGTAGGTTATATGCCATTGCATATAAGGGATTTGAGTGTCTGCAGATTTTGGTATGCACGAGGCTCTTGGAACCAATCCCCTGTGGATACAGAGGGACAACTGGAGTTTCCAGCAAGGGAGATTATCACAACGGAGTGATTTTTATGTCTCAGAAGAAAGGAGTCCTCTAATCTATAACCATACACTTTGGGGCTGCTCTGTATGGGCAATGTCTCCACCAATCTAGAAATCAGGAAACTAAAGACCCTTGTCTAACAAACTGGCTTAATCGAAATCAACTGAGAGTGTGGCCAGAGTCTATCTCAATAAGGCACATTGCAGCCCCAGTGACTCACTTCTGAGTGACCCAGAGATCCTCAAAGACAAGTGGGAAAAGTAGACACAAGTGAAATATCCTTTTACTAGTTCTTTCCTCCCACCTCCCACCCATCTAGTTTCCAGCCTTTCTTTCTTCTATGCCCAGATCTGTCTCATGTATATGGAAATAAAATCTCCCAACTTTTTCTCACTGAGATCAACTGAGCTTATTATATAATCTCAGCTCTTGTTCCAAGAAAACCAAGATCAATCTAAAAAAGCAGTCGTCTAAACTTGGCAGACATTCGTGTGGGAAAGTCTTTAAGCAAAAACAAATTTGTTGACGTACTGGGACAAGAAACTCAGAGAACAGATAAAATGTTCCATAAGCCAACTCTGTCCTCAGCTTCAACATTCACACTTTTCTCAGCCAACAGTCCCTGTTCCACTCTATGGAAGAAGCCAAGTCCTCAGCTTGTCATGATTAGGCCAAATGCCCTTACCAAAGGGCCAAAGGAACACCAAGACGGTTATAGAGAGAATCCCTAACTACAGAGACAGGCCGTGGCAAAAACACCTGACCAAAAAAAGGAATGGAGAAAAGTATTAACAATGAACGGTTACATTGAGATGGCTTTTGTGCTTCTAGTCTATGTTAATCAATTAATTTCCTATAGCCATTCTCTACTCCTCTTCAAGGCTACACTCAGAAGGGTCCCTCTGTCTTTGTTACAGTGAGTGACAACATGACAAAACTCAATGAGTTCAGCTTCAAAATAGAAGTATAAATAAAGATTAGAGTTCCCTAAGGAAGGGAAGGAAGTTGCTTTTCCTTTCCCAAGCAATAAGTGGAGGAAACAAGGAGAAGAAGGTTCATGGGAGTATCAAAACAGCTGCAGCTCCTTAGGCAAGGGAAAATATTAGTTAGGAATAGCCTTATGCCAAGGAAAGAGATATTAAGAAATTGGTCTTATAAAAGACCAATCAACTGGAAAGCAGAGGGAAACCCTTTATACCAGTGGAAAACACTGGAGGCTCGTGGTGACCCAAATGGATTGATTTATTACTCAAAAGGTAACTTTGCTGTCTAGGATTTGTGCCCGTGAACACCTCTTCTTCCTCTGTGGCTTCTTGGTGAACAGAGGCTTTAAAATAGCACATGGGTAGCAAAAAAGAATGTCGAATAACTCCTAATCACAGTGCTGCACATTTTTGGTGTTCTAGATTTTCCTGGGTCATTTCTCTCAGTAATTTTAAGAATGGAGCTAACAGAGCAGCCACTAAGATGCTCGGCCTTGCTTGCTACCTGTGTGACTTTCT
>JAQIFY010000807.1:0-14740 GCA_028533085.1 Varecia variegata
GTTCCACAAGAAGCAAATAAATAAGATTCTAATTATAACTTTTCTTGATAGACTGATTATACATAGATTTTGTTGGCCATTCATGTGTAACAGTCAGGAATGGGCAAATCTTCACAGCCTAGCTTGCCCTTAATTCCTATTAAAGACTGACATTGGAGATTCTCTAGCAAATTAGGAGTTAAGCATTGCAGTTTTTGCATCTGTTTGCTCAATCAGTGAGTGAGGTGGACTGCTTATTGAGGTCGGGATAGTGGCTGCAATTTTAGGTTTCTCACAAATATTTTAGACCTGTGCTGCCTAATAGGGTAGACACTAAGCACACGTGGCTATTTAAATTTAAATTAATTAAACTTCAACAAGATAGATAGAATTCAATTCCTCAGTAGCCTAGACACATTTGAAGTGCTCAGTAGCCACGTATGGATAGTTTATTGGATTGTACAGATAAATCATCTCCATCATTGCAGAAAGCTATTTTAGATGGCTTTGTGTTCACATAATTTCCTAAGTCAATATAAGTCTTCTTCAGGAGCATAATCAAAAGGTACAATAGGGCAGGGATTTATATACTGTTTGTTTAATGAATTAACTACAACAGGATAAGAAAGACTGTGTCTAAAGCTAGTACATTAAGAGTTGGCCATCCCTAGGTAGGGCAGGGAGGGTAAGTGCTTAATTCTAAAGAACTCAATAATCTAATATGTATACAAAACATCAAGAGGAATCGCAAGGATCTCTCCATATTCTTTTTTTGTGTGTCTGTGTGTAAAGACATCAGAACTCACAATTCTTTTTTTGTGTGTGTCTGTGTGTAAAGACATCAGAACTCACAACTAAGAATAGGAGATGGATATTAAATATTTATGCAACTTTGGTTCTCAGAATGTAATAGAGCAAAAACGGATTTTTCAATTCTCAATCACTTTTACTTCACAATCTTTTCTTCCTTTATTCCCCAGAGAACTTTCCACTTTCTGTTCTCCCAACCCATATCACTTTTTTTTTCCTATTTCTTGGCTTTTACTTATGCTCCTTTATTCTCTTCATACTTATAAAATCTTCAAGGTTCACTTTCTCCTTCAACCCTTTCCTTAAAACCTTAACCCTTAAGGACAAATGTTTTTATACCTTCATGATTTAACTTATTTACTTCCTCAATAAACATTTACGTAAAAACGACTAAGTATCATCACTTCAAGAACAACAATCCTTTCAGTCAAGAAGCCCACAGACTAATGTAGAAAATAGAGAAGTAAACAGTCAATTTGAATGCCCTATGGTGTTCCACGATATATGGTTCAGAGGATATTATAGGAGCATAGAAGCCAGGGAAGCCAGAGCAGCTTCCCCAAAGACATAATAGTTGAGCTGAGTTTTCTCGGGGGGTATTCCAGAGAGAGAGATTGTCATGCACAAATGCATGGAGGCATGAAAGAGCAGGGTAGGATCGCTGGTGTCTAGAGTGGATGGTGATGGAGTTGGAGCAATGAGCGTTTAGCAGAGCCCAAAGGGCTTGTGAATCTAGCTAAGGAGCATGAATTCCAAATTGTAATTTTGACTCAAATGGTACAAAAGCAATTTATGTAACCATTTGTACCCCCATAATATTCTGAAATTTAAAAAATTTCTCTGTCACCTGGGCTAGAGTGCAATGGTGTCATCATAGCTCACCGTAACCTCAAGCTCCTGGGCTCAAGCAATCCTCCTGCCCCAGCCTCCTAAGTAGCTGGGACTACGGGTGCATGCTACCATGCCCGGCTAATTTTTTTCTATTTTTTTGTAGAAACCAGTGGTCTTGAAATCCTGGCCTCAAGCAATCCTCCTGCCCTGGCCTCCCAGAGGCTAGGATTACAGGTGTGAGCCACTGTGCCCAGGCATATTCTTCTTTTGATGAGTCATTGGGTTGTTTCAGATTTGTTTGTTTTTTACTCCAAATCATGTTGCAATAAACACTTATCATTTTCCTGGTGCATTTCTGTGAGATTTTCTTTCATAACTATGACTAGAAGTAGAATGGCTGGCCCATAACATATGTATGTATAGCACTGACTTTACTAGATCAGAAAATAAATTTTGTCTGTGTGATTGCAGCAGTTTATGTTCTCAGAAGTTGTGTAAGGGAATTTCTGTTACTTCACATTCTCACTAACTTGGTTTTGACCGATATTTTAACTTTTGCCAAATTTGATTTGCAGATGGTATCATGATTGAGATTTTTATTTGTATTTCCATGACTATTAATGAGGCTGAGTAACTTTTCATGTTTATCAATCATTGATGATTCTTATGAGATATTCTTGTACATGTTGTTTGCATATTTTTCTATTTATTTGGTAGGATTTTTAGGACTTTTTGTCAAATACATTTATTTTCAGCAAATTTTATCTGACATAGGAATTTGAGGTTGTAAATTTCTAAGAACCACTTTAGTTACATCCCACAAATTTTAATATGCAGTATTTTTTGACATTCACATCTAAGTATGTTAGAATATCCATTATCTTCTTTGTCCTATGAGTCAGTTTAGGTGAGTGTGTTGTTGTATTTGAATTTTTCTAGTTTTACCAGAATTGTATGTATACCTACACAATATATTCTTTACTGTTGTGTTTACTTTTGGTCAGGATTCTGATTCTTTATAAAAGGTAGTGTATTTTCAAGGCAGAAAACATGGATTTGGACTCCAGTTCCATTACCAGTGTGATTTGGGGAAAGTTATTTATTTCTCTGGCATTTAATTTCTTCATTTTAAATGAGGATAATAATAGCACAGGCATACCTGAGAGATATTGTGGGTTCAGTTCCAGTTCACTGCAAGAAAGTAAATATTGCAAGAAAGTGAGTCACATAATTTTGCTGGTTTCCCAGTGCACATAAAAGTTATGCTTATATTAAACTGTTGTCTATTAAGTGTGCAATAGCATTATGTCTAAAAAAACAATACACATACCTTAATTTAAAAATACTTTATTGCTAAAAATATTGCTAATGCTCATGTGAGCCTTTAGCAAGTCGTAATCTTTTTAATGGTGGAGGATCTCGTCTCACCATTGATGGCTGCTGACTGATCAAGATGGTGGTTGCTGAAGTTTTGGGTGAATGTGGCAATTTCTTAAATTAAGACAATAAGGAAGTTTGCCAAGTGGATTGTCTCTCCCTTTCATGAAAGATTTCTCTGTAGTATGTGATACTGTTTGATAGCATTTTACCCACAGTAGAACTTTTTCAAAATTGGAGTCCATCTTCCCAAACCCTGTCACTGTTTTATCAACTAAGTTTATGTAATATTCTAAATTTTGTCTTGTCATTTCAACAATATTCACAGCATCTTCACCAAGATCAAATTCCATCTCAAGAAAACCACTTTCTTTGCTCATTCATAAGAAGCAACTCCTTAACCATTCATATTTTACCATGAGCTTGCAGCAATTCAATCAGTCACATCTGTGAGTTTCACTCCTAATTCTAGTTCTCTTGCTATTTCTACCACATAGTAGTGACTTTCTCCACTGAAGTCTTTAGTCCCTCAGTCATCCATGAGGATTGGAATCAACTTCTTCCAAATTCCTATTAATGTTGATATATTGACCTCCTTCCATGAAACATGAATGTTCTTAATGGTACCTAGAGTGATGAATACTTTCCAGAAGATTTTTCAATTTACTTTGCCCAGATCCATCAGATGAATCACCGTTAATGGTTGTCACAGCCTTATGAAATGTATTTTTAAATAATAAGACTTGAAAGTCAAAATTACTCCTTGATCCATGGACTGCAGAATGGATGTTGTGTTAGTAAGCATAAAAACATTAATCTCTTTGTAAATCTCCATCAGTGCCCTTGGGTGCATTGTTAATAAGCAGTAATAATTTTTAAGGAATCTTTTTTTTCTGAGCAGTGGGTCTCAACAGTGAGCTTAAAATATTCAGTAAACCATGCTATAAACAGATATGCTGTTATTCAGATGTTGTTGTTCCATTGACAGAGCACAAGCAGAGTAGAGTTAGCATAATTCTTAAGGGCCCTAGGATTTTCAGAATGGTAAATGAGCATTGGCTTCAACTTAATGTGACCAGCTGCATTAGATCCTAATAAGAGAGTCAGTCTTGTCCTTTGAAGCTTTGAAACCAGGCATTGACTTCTCCTCTGTAGCTGTGAAAGTCCTAGATGGCATCTTCTTACAGTACTGTATAAGGGTTCTTTGTGTACATTGAAAATCTGTTGTTTAGTGTAGCCACCTTCATCAGTGATCTTAGCTAGAATAACTTACTGCAGCTTCTATATCAGCACTTGCTGCTTCATCTTGCACTTTTTTGTTATGGAGATGGCTTTTTTCCTTAAACCTCATGGACCAACATCTGCTAACCTCAAACTTTTATTATGTTAGTTTCCTCATTTCCCTCATCCTTTAAAGAAGTGAAGAGAGTTAGCACTTTGCTCTGGACTAAGCTGTGGCTTAAGGGAATGTTGTGGCTGATTTGATCTACCTAGAGCAGTAAAACTTTCTCCATATTAGCGATAGGCTTTCTTAATCATTTTTGTGTCCATTGGAGTAGCACTTTTAATTTCCTTCAAGAATTTTTTTTTTTTTTTTTTTGCATTTACAACTTGGGATGTTTAGTGCAAGAGGCCTGGTTTTCAGCCCATTTGGCTTTTGATGTGCCTTCCTCACTGAGCTTAATCATTTCTAGCTTTTGATTTAAAGTAATTTAATTTTGATTTATTTGAGCACTTAAAGGCCATTATAGGGTTATTAATTGGCCCAGTTTCAATATTTTAGTGTGTCAGGGAACAGGGAGTCTGGCAGAGAGGGAGAGAGTCATAGGAGTGGCCAGTTGTTGGAGCAGTCAGAACACACACAAAAATTATGTGTGCTTTCTTATATGGGTGCAGTTCATGGTGGCCCAAAACAATTGCAATTGTAACATCAGAGATCACTGATTATGGATCACCATAACAGATATAATAATAATGAAAAATTTTGAAATACTGTGAGAGTTACCAACATGTGACACAGAGACTCAAAGTGAGCACATGCTGTTGGAAAAATGACACTGATAGATTTGCTGGATGCAGTGTTGCCACAAATCTTCAATTTGTAAAAATAAAAAAAAGCAGTATCTGTGAAGCACAATAAAATGAGTTATGCCGGTACCTATCTCCTAGAGTGGCTGTGAGGATTAGATGAGATATTGGTAAAGCCCTTAGGACACTGCCTGGACAGAGCAAGTGCTGGATGAGTGCCGGCTGTTCTGTTGTTGATGATGATGATGATGATGATGATGACAATGACAATAATGCCATGTGGGACATATCACCCTTTAGAGACTTGTCATCTCCTTTTGTTTATAATGTTTTGATTAAAAGAAGTTCTAAATTTGAAAATTTGAATGTAGTTTATCAATCTTTTCTTTTGGCATAGGAACTTCTGAGTCCTGTTAAATTCCCTACTGAGATATTTTCCTCATTTTTTTCTAAAAGGTTTTCATTTTGCCTTTCATCTTTAAGTTTCATCTGAAAATAATTTTGGTGTATGGTATGATGGAGAAATCCAATTTCTTTTCTTTTTAGTGAATAGCCATTATTTCAGCATTATTTATTGAATATTGCTCTCTTATGAAAGGCAAGTCTATCCCTTATCATATATCAAATCTTAACATGTAAGTGTGTCTGTTTCTAGGTTCTCTATCCTGACCCATTAGGCTGTTTGTGTACCTCTGTCCCAACACCACTTTACTACTTGTTAGTATATGTTACTTTTTTGTGTGTTTGTTTATTATACCAAAAAACAAATCTTAATAGTTGGTCTGTCCTTCTTGTTTTCTTTATATTCAATAGGGTCTTGACTATTTTGCATTAACTTTAAAGATGTAATATCTTTAAATACTATTTTACATAGTGTCCTCTTATTATAATGTTATTTAGTATTTTAAGGCAATGTATTTTATGGGTTCTACAATTATCTCTCAAATTTCATGGAATTTTTTAATTAAAATTGTATTATATTAATTGTTGAAGTTCAGTTTTTCTTTTTCAAATTTTTTTCTAACTTCCTTGAAGCTCAGAGACTGAAGTTGAGTTTTTCTACCTTTAAACAGCTATGCCACAACTTATTTAAGTCTTCTTTATAATTTTGTCTCTGTCTTTTAAAGAAATTTTATTATTTTATTTTCAGAGATCATAAATATGTTTTGTAATATTTCTTCTTAGACACAAAATAAATGTTGTTGCTATTGTAAACAATATTATTATAAACTTATATTCCTAATATTTTCTTACTAATTAACATAAATGCAACTAATTTTTGTCTATGCATGTCATATGCAGCAGCACTGTTACATCTTTTATTATAATGACTCCTATATGAAGCTGTTTTCAAGATTTTCTATGTGGATAATTACTAAATCAGTTTCTTTCCAGTCCTTATATATTATTTATTTTTATTGCATTCCTTTTTCTGTTTTTCTGATTATAACTTTCAGTACCATATTCAGTATGGTGATAGTAAGCACTTTTATTGTACCTAACATTTAAAAATGTTTCTCATGTATTTGTTATGTATTTTTAAAAGTGTTTACCATGAGTATGATGTTTACTACGGATATGTTATAATTGCCTCTTATCAAGACAACAAGAATTTTTTCATCATGGAAGGATTTGATGTTGGTTAAATGATATTTCTCTGTACATTCAGAAAACCAATTTTCCTTTTTAATATATTCATGCATTCATATCATCAATAGATTTTCTAGTATTAAACCAAACAAATTTATGGAATAAGCATAACTCAATTTTATTAAATTGCATTTTTATGCATGTTTTAAATTATCTTATAATTTTCATAGGATTTTTGCATGCTCATACTCCATCTACATTTTCAATTTTACTAGCATAATATTATCCCTAATATCCTCTTAATATCTTATTTTAAAAAATCTCTGTAGTATATATAGTTCTGTTGCCATTTTCAGCTTAATACTCTTTGGTTTATGTCCCTTCTCTTTCTCTTATTGTTTTCTCTATATACATTTTCATTAATTTTAAATAGTCCTATCAAAGAATCAACTTTTTATAGCATTTCATTTATGCTGTCTACTATAAGTTTTATGTTTTAGCAATGTCTGCTCTTAACCTTATTTATTTTCTTACTTATTCGATGTGGTGATTTTTTTTCCCCCTTCTTCTACCTCTTAAGGAGGATGTTAAGTTGATCCATAAATTATTTAAGAATATAAATTCTTAAATTTATATTAAATTTAATATAAAATATAATTTAATATATATTAAATATATAATATATTATATAATATAATGTATATTAAATGTATATTATATAATATATGAATTATATATAATATATAATATATGAATTATATATAATATATTTACATAAATAAATATATTTATATTTCTTTATATAAATAAATATATAATTATATATATTCCATTTTCAAGTGTTTGAATTTATTTTACTCAATGATTTCTTTTTTAAAATATATTTTATTTAATTCTATAACTCTGTTTAATTGTCCATTTTAAAGTATTGATCCATAAATTTGATATAGTTCTCCATGTGTTTACATCTTCTTTAATCTTCTAAGCAAAAGTTTATCATTTCTATATAAAAAGTCTTGCATATTTTTATTTCATTTCTAAATATTTTATGCAACTTTTCTGTAGATTCTTTGAGATTTTTTACAAAACAATCATGTTGTCTGTAAACTAATACAATTTACTTCTTTTTCAACCTCTATAACTTTCATTTCTGTTTTTAAATTTTTTTAAATTATTATGGGTACATAATAGTAGTATATATGTATAGGGCACATATGATATTTTGATACAGGTATATGATGTAGATTAATCAAATCTGGGTAATTGGAGTATCCATCACTTCAGGTACTTATTTCTTTGTTTTAGGAACATTCCAATTTCATGCTTTTAGTTATTTTAAAGTATACCCTAACTTATCGTTGCTTATAATCACTGTATTGTCCTATCAAATATTGTTCATTCTATCTATCTCTATATTTTTTGCATCTATTAACCATCCCCATTTTATTCCCCCTTTCCTACTACCCTTCCCAGCCTCTGGTAACCATGATTCTACTCTCTGTCTGCATGAGATCAATTGTTTTAATATTTAGCTCCCACATATGAGTGAGAACATGTGAGATTTGTCTTTCTGTGCTTGGTTTACTTCATTTAACATAATGTTCTCCAGTTCTATCCACGTTGTTGCAAATGGCAGGATTTCATTATTTTTTGTAGCTATATAATATTACATTGTGTATGTATACCATAATGTCTTTAACCATTCATCCATTTTTTTCTTCCTCCTTTTTTTTAAAATTCAGAATATTACGGGGGTACACACGTTTTTTGGTTACATAAATAGCTTTAGCTGCTGCCCCATCCCTACCGCACCTGTTGTCTGGTGCAATGGCTCTGCACAGATTCCAGGCAGCTCCCCAGTCTGACCAAGCAGAGGACGGTGGGGGTGGTGGGAGCCTTGCAGTTCAGTTTGCACAGGGCCAGCACGCTCTGTTCTCCTATTGCTCCTTGTGTGTTCTCTGATCTTGTTTTCCCCACTCTGAATATCCTGTGTTGCTTCTCTGTGATTTTACAGTGCTGCTTCAGGGAAGAGCAATCCACATGTAGGCAGCTGCCTGCACCTTTCACTTCCTCCCTTGGGAGCGGCTTGCTGGCAGGCTGCTTCTAGTCCACCATTTTCCTGTCTAACTAGATTCCTTTTTTTGTATGCAATGTCCAGTCGTCCCAGCACCAGTTGTTGAAAAGACTATCTTTATTGCATTATCTTTGCTCCTCTGTCAAAGATCAGTTGACTATGTGAGTTTATCTAGGTTCCCTATTCTGTTCCATTGATGTGGTTATCTGTTTTTCCACCTATATCACACTGTCTTGATTACTAGTAAGTCTTCAGTTCAGGAAATGTTAATCTTCCTACTTTATTCTTTTCCTTCAATATTATGCAGACTATTATGAGTATTTGGCACTCTGTAAAAATTTAGAGTCAGTTTGTCAGTATCCACAAAATGACTTGCTGGGATTTTGATTGGGATTGCACTGAATCCATACATCAAGTTGAGAAGAACTGACATCTCAATAATATTGTTGTCTTTCTATTCCACAAACAAGAAATATCTTTTATTTAGTTAGTTCTTTGATTGTATTCATCAGAGTTTTGTAGGATTCCTCACATTGATCTTGTACATATTTTGTTTGATTTATACATAATTACTTCATTTCAGGAGGTACTAATATAAATGATAATGTATTTTGACTTTCATGTTCCATGTATTCACTTCTTGTGTACAGCAAAGTAATTGATTTTTGTATATTAACCTTGTATCCTGCAACCTTGCTATAATTGCACATTAGTTCTGAGAGTTATTTCTATAGATTTCTTCAGATTTTCTATATAGACAACTAGGTCATCTATAAGCAAAGACAGTTTTATTTCTTTCTTCCCAATTTTGATAATGTTTATCCTCTTTTCTTGTATTATTGCTTTAGCTAAGTCTTCTAGTACAATGTTGAAAAGAAGTGGTGGGAAGTGACATCCTTGCCTTGCTTCTGAACTTGGAAAGTTTCTAGTTTCTCATCCTTAAGTATGATGCTAGCTGTAATTCTTGTAGATGTTCTTTATTCAGTTGAAGAAGTTCCTTTTTATTACCTGTTTCCTCAGGGCTTTTATTATGAATGGGTGTTGCATTTTGTCAAATGCTTTTTCTACATCTATCAATATGATCATGTGATTTTTCTTCTTTGACTTGTTGATGTGATGTTGATATTTTAATGTTGACCTGGCCTTGTATACCTGGTATAAATCCCACTTGGTTGTGGTGTATTTTTTTATCCATTGTTGGATTCAAATTGCAAATATTTTGTTATTAGGATTTTTGCATCTATCTTTATGGGAGATGTTCTGTAATTTTTTTTTTCTTTGTAATGTTTTTGTCTGGTTTTGGAATGGGGAAATTCTCGAGTCAAAAAATGAGTTAGGAAATATTCCTTCTGATTCTATCTTCTATAAGAGATTGGAAAATATTGGTATAATTTCTTTCTTAAACGCTATAGAATTCACCATTAATTCATTTGGGTCCAGTGCCTTCCTTTTTGGAAGGTTATTAATTATTGGTTATTATCTGTTATTTAATAGATAAAAATCCATTCAGATTGTTTATTTCTTCTTGTGTGAGTTTTGACAGATTGTGTTTTTTTGAAGATTTGGTTTATTTCATTTAGATTATCAAATTTGTAAGCATAGAGTTTTTCATATTATTCCTTTATTGTTCTTTTTATCCTTTTAATGTCTTGGCATCTGTGGTGACATCCCCTCTCTCCACTGTATTTTTTTCTTTCAGAGATCATTGTCCAAAGTGCCATACTTTTTATTATGTAAAAGTCATTGTTTAATTTATTTAGTTCAGTTTTTTTAAGTTTTTATGAAGAAGAGGGTAAATCTACTTCCTATTGTACCATACAGAATTCATCTTGTATTAAAATCTTTTAAAAATTCTGCAATTAAATTGGGTGAGTGTCTTTCACAATTTCTTTGTGGATCCTAAGTTTAAAATGGGAAAAGCTTCTACTATTCAAATTGAGAATCTGTTATCATTTGATTATCACTTCGTGTTTTCCTTATGGCTGATACAGTTATATTCTCTTCATATTCAGTGTTTTATAGTGTTTTCTTTGATTTATCTAGGAACTAGGAATTCATTCAGATTCCTTTATTTGAGTATTAGTGAATTTCAAAACTTCTGGAAAATTCTCAGCTTTGAATCTCTTTGAATATTGTATATTTATATTCTTTCCAGTGTATACTCCTGGAGCTCTAAATAGACAAGTGTTTCTAAACACTAATTGTTTTCTTTTTGAAATGAATTCCTTTGGACAGCTTGTGAAAATTAAAGACAACTTTAAATATTAATATTTTCACTTTATATTTTTATTTCAAACAATTTAGGAGGTACAAATGTTTTTTGTTATGTGGATGAATTGTATCATGCTGTAGTCGGGGCTTTCAATGTACCTGTCAATACCCAGTATAGTGTGCTTTGTACTTCATAGGTAGATTTTTATACCTTATCCTACTCTTTATATGTCTGACTTTACCTGTTTGCTTTTTCTCTGTTTTTCATTTATTGTAGATTGTTTTTTCCTGTTGTTTTACAACTTTGTTTTTTCTACGACTTCACCTATGGAACTTTGAGAACTGAGTTTTTAGGTATGTTATTCTAAGGAGGATTGGCATTGGTTCTTCTGTGAACCAGGACACTATGGACCTGAGATCACTAGAAACTAACTTTGGGGGGTGTGTTGGACTACACAGTTTCTATGAATAACATTTGACGTCTTTGTTAGAGCTGGTTTGTGATTATGAATTCACACAAAAGACACTTTATTTTCTTTTGAACTTAGCCACAGCCAAGACAAGTATTTCTCATATTCCTTTGTGGCACAAGTTTGTTTGTTTGTTTGTTTTGTTGGGTTTTTTATTATTCTTTCTTTCTTTCTTTTTAAATCGATGGATTAAAATTTTTTGTATTTTCCATGTACAATATTTTAAAGTATATATACACTGTGAAATGACTAAATCTAGCTAATTGATGTATGCATTACCTCACAGTTATCCTTTTTGTGGTGAGAACACTTTACACCCACTGTCTTAACATTTTTCAAGAATATAATATGTTGTTAACCATAGTCATTGTGTTGTACATTAGATCTCTTAAACGTATTCCTTCTGTCTAATTGAAATTTTTGCTACCACTCTTCCGTTAGTAGGTGAAGTGAGGCCTTGGCTTTATGTAGAATACTTTGATCTGATATCTCCTCTTGCTCAGGCCCTAGACTGAGTCTTCCATTGCCTGTGCAGCCCATTAAACTAACACACTAAAGATCTAGGCCACCAGAGATTAGAAGATGACCCTGGGCAGCTGCCTGCCCCTCTGCTCTCTTACATGTCTAGGTTCATGATTTCTCACTGGAGGATTTTTTTTGTTGTTGTCCCTCTCATCTATGCATATAAAAGATTTTTAATATGACATGTTGCTGGAAACAAACAATTTTTAAGCAAGGGTAAGGCATAATCAGATGTTCATTTTAGAAAAATCATAAAGGCAGAATTGGGAAAGATGGTATAAAGTACTATTTTATTACTAACCTGAGAGCCAGACAGACAGACAGACAGACTGAAAAAGATGTTAATTCATATTTCCACATGCTAGATCAGGAAAGTTGTGTTACTATTTCCAGAGATTGAAGAAAGGATGAAAGACCAAGCTAAGGACAGAAGAGAAGGATAGAAGAGAAGATTGCATACTAACTGAAATGTATATGCATAGAAATGTTTTCCTAAAAAAAGTGTTCATAATTTGGTGTCTCCATTTATTTGTTCTCTGTTTCACACTCCATGTAAACCAAGAATGAATAAACCATGAAGGAATCACCCAAATCAGTGAATCCTAATAATAGTATATTTAGGATTTTCTTGATGACATAAAATAACCATTATCTGAAGGATCAACTATTTTCTAGCTGAATAAGTGAGAAACAAACTTAGAAAAAAAAATATAGGTTGATTCACAGTTTTATGCCATTGTAATTTAGCTCAAGTTTCTTTTTCTCCCCATGAAACCTTTATAATTAAGAAACAATTTCCAGTCCAATTTTTCTCTACTAATTTCTATTGGATAATTTTTAAATCTGCTTGTTGTTGCTTCAGAAAGTAAACATTCCAGATGCTTTGTGTGCTGATTAACATCTAAGAAATCTATAAAGTGTAATTAGGAAAAAATGAACAATAAAGTTTTATTCACCTTGCTAAATTTTAGTGGCTAATGCACTGCTTTATATTCCATAGCTTTACTTTTTTGCAATACTAAAAAGGCTTGAACACTCTCATTAGAGAAACATGTTTTTACTTTATATCTGTTGAATTGTAGAAAGTAAAATAAAAGCATTACATTTGTTATTTTTGCTCCTTTTCTAATGCTGAGAATTAATTTAAGCAATTGTTCTCAGTATTCGTTTTCAGCATTTTATTATGTTGAGCCTAATATCTTTAATTACTTTTTCCCATGTTTGGGTGTCATCTCTTGGACTACTAAAGTAGATCTTGATGGACAAAATCTAATTCATTTAAAGTTTCTTCAGTAGCTTTCAGGGTAATGGGCATGCATAAGCAGAACGATTTTTAAAAATAAGGAATTAATCAAGTGAGATTGACTGAAATTCATCATTCCTCTTCTATTAATCACTTCATATGTAGGGTCTCCTCAAAACAGAAATTTCTTGATACTACTCCTTTAATATATTTTTATATTTGACCTGCATTTTATACTTTAAAATATGTCTCTCTCTTGTCTTTTGCAATACTATCTTCTGAATTGTTAAAAGCTCTCAAAGTTTAGAAAGACAAGTACTCTTCCTCCTATTTGATGGATGAATAAGCTAAGATTTTAAGTGATAAAGTGTATTAGTTAGGATTATGCAGAGAAACAGAATCAGCATATACATATACACACACACACAAACATATATATATATGTTGTCTGTATATATATGTGTGTGTGTATACATGTATATTTATTTACATACATATATATATATATATATATGAAATTGGCTCCCATTATTATGGAGACTGAGAAGTTCCACTGTTTGCTGTCTGCAATCTAGACACCCAGGAAGCCAATAGTGTAATTCAGTCTGAGTCCCAAGGCCTGAGATCCAGGAGAGCAGATGGTGTAAATCCCAGTCCTCGAGCCAGAGAGGATAAGATATTACGTCTTAACTCAATCAGACAGGCAGGAAACAAAATGGGGCAAATTCCTCTTTTATCTGCCTTTTGCTTTATTCAGTCCCTCAGTGGATTGGATGATGCCTGTCCACATTGGGAGGGCAATCTACTTTACTGAATCTACCAATTCAAATGCTAATCTCAACTGGAAACACCCTCAGGGACACACCCAGAAATAATGCGTAATCTGGGCACCCTACGGCTAAGCAAGTTGACACTTAAAATTAACCATCACGTGAAGTCATCTACTTGCCTAGAAAATTAGTACAGAATTAGAAACAAGAACATAGGATTCCTATAGTCCTAAAATGGCATTTCAGGCTGTCTCTGTTTCAACACAGATTTCAAAACACATTTTAGGAACAGGCTGGGATACAGAAGCATATTACATCTCCTGGATGATTGAAAATGGGTTTGATTTTACCAAGTTGTATTTTAAATTGCCTTAAGATTAAATATAATGTAGTATCTTCTTAAGTGGTCATGTCTAAGTATTTTACATCTTTCAAAAGATGATCAATATTAGATTATATTGAGAAAACAGTGGTAATAATTAAAACAGGGTTATCTCATCAAAGAGGAATTGCACGCAGTAGAAATCACACTAACACTTAAAAATGCAGTACGAATGGTGATAGGAGATACAGAAGTAAAAGTTTTGTATATTTGGTATTCAGTAATGACAAGGCCCTTGTGAGAGTGTCCATTCGTTCATGGTTTGTAAAATCATAAATTGATATGTTTTAAATAAAATGACAAACACCAATAACCGATAATTTGTATATCTTCAGCATTTCCACTCTCACACATTAATCTTAATGAAATAATTTAATAAAAAATGTTTGTCTGAAATGATTGTGATACAATCTGTAATGGTATGAAAATATTAGGAAAAACCTAAATGTTTGG
>JAQIFY010000808.1:0-14740 GCA_028533085.1 Varecia variegata
GTTTGTAAATGAGCTTAGAACTCACGCTTGAGAAGGCTGAGCTCTCTGAAACAACAAGGCATGTCTTTCTTTTATTTTTTTGCGACAGAGTCTCGCTCTGTTGCCCGGGCTAGAGTGAGTGCCGTGGCGTCAGCCTAGCTCACAGCAACCTCAAACTCCTGGGCTTAAGCAATCCTACTGCCTCAGTCTCCCGAGTAGCTGGGACTACAGGCATGCGCCACCATGCCCGGCTAATTTTTTCTATATATATTTTTAGTTGGCCAGATAATTTCTTTCTATTTTTTAGTAGAGACGGGGTCTCGCTCTTGCCCAGGCTGGTCTCGAACTCCTGAGCTCGAGTGATCCACCCTCCTCAGCCTCCCAGAGTGCTAGGATTACAGGTGTGAGCCACCACGCCCGGCCGAGGCATGTCTTTCTATCTGCTCAAATTTATGGCTGTTTATCGAAGGAGTGTTTCGTAGCTTCATTCCATATTGGTTTTGAACTTTTTTAAAAAAAATTTACCCCTAAGAATCTTATCATTTTTGTTGCTTTATAAATGAACATCATTTTTGCTTATGTTATATATTCTAACTGGGTCTATTTTTAGTAGAGACGGGGTCTCGCTCTTGCTCAGGCTGGTCTCGCACTCCTGGCCTCAAGCGATCCTCCCGCCTCGGCCTCCCAGAGTGCTGGGATTACAGGTGTGAGCCACCGCACCCGGCCTGAAGGCTATTTATTCTTACATGTTATCAATAATTTTATATCCCACAACCTTGCTGAATACTTTTCTTATTTGAGTTACTTTTGTCATTAATTCCATGGGATTTTCCAGGCATTCTCTCATGTCCTTTGAAAATAAATATAGGTTTGTTTTTATTTTCCAATTCTTATACATCTAGTTATTTTCTTTTGTGTCATGTACTAGCCAATATCTCAAGGACCAGGTTCAATAGTAGCAGGGGCATTGGGTGTCCCCATGTGGTTTCTGATCATAGTAGAAACAATTTCAGTGTCTCTCCTCGACGTGGGATTCTGACTTTTGTACTCTGATATATATATTTTTTTATCACATTAAAAAGTAGCTATGTATGCCTAGTTTTTTGAGTGTTTTTAGGAATTTTGTCAGGGGATTTTACAGCATCTACAGAGTTACTGATAGAATTTTTCTCTTTAGATCTATTGTTATGTGAATTATACTAACACTTTTCCTAATATTGAACCATCCTTGCTGGTATAACCAGCCTTGGTCATAGGGTATTATTTTCTTAATGTGGTTTTGGAGTCTGCATGCTAGTATTTTATTTAGGATTTTAAAATTAATACTCATAAGTGATTTTAGGATGTAATTTACTTTTCTTTGTGCCAGCTTTGCCCAATTTAGGTATAATTATTAATACTACACTAGCGTCATAGAAAGGATTTGAAAAATTTTCTTCCTTTTTCATGTTCTGTAACATTGGGAGTGTCTTGCTCATTGAAGTTTTGATAGAATTTCCCTTTGAAACCAGCTAATCCTACTGCTTTTGATAAGGTGGTTCCCTGATAATTTTCTCTATTTCATTTATAGAAATTGATATTTTTAAACTTTCTGTCTCTCCTGGCATTAATTTTGGAAGTTATGTTTTCCTACGAAACTATTTATTTCATCTACATTTCAAACTTATTTGCATAGATACGTGCCAAGTCGTCTCATAATTTAAAAAATTTCCTCTGTGTGAATAATGATTTCCTCTTTGTCATTTTTTATTTTGGATATTTGAGCTTTCTTGTCTTTTTCCTTGACTAAAGTAGCTTGTGGGTTGTCTATTGGGTGGATACCATCAAAGAACCAGTATTTTCATTTATAATTGTGAGTTATTGCCTTTCTGTTATTTATCGCATTTGTTCCTGTCTTTATCATTATTATTTTCTTTCTTATGTTTTCTTTTGCTTTATTAAGTTCTTCTTTTCCTGGTTTTTTGAGGTTAAGACTATGAATTTTCCTCTGGCCATGGCTTTAACTGTATCCCATAGATTCTGATACAGTGTTTACAGAAATCCTGTCATTATTCTTTGCTTTGCTTGTCTCACTCAAGACAAGAGTGAGACACCTGGGACTGCAGGCACCACCACGCCTGGCTAATTTTTTCCTGTTTTCAGTAGAGACAGGGTCTTGCCCTTACTCTTGCTCTTGCTCTGTGCTCTCAGAGGGAGAACAGAGGGAGGAAGGTGGCGAGGAGCACTCACCACGCTGACTCTGGGCTTTGAAGCTGTTGCTACAGCAAGAAGTAATTTCTCTGCCGGACACAGTGGCTCACGCCTGTAATCCCAGCACTCTGGGAGGCCGAGGTGGGCGGATCGTTTGAGCTCAGGAGTTTGAGACCAGCCTGAGCAAGAGCGAGACCCCGTCTCTACTAAAAATAGAAAGAAATTATATAGATAACTAAATATATATATAGAAAAAATTAGCCGGGCATGGTGGCGCATGCCTGTAGTCCCAGCTACTCGGGAGGCTGAGGCAGTAGGATCGCTTAAGCCCAGGAGTTTGAGGTTGCTGTGAGCTAGGCTGAAGCCATGGCACTCACTCTAGCCCGGGCAACAGAGTGAGACTCTGTCTCAAAAAAAAAAAAAAAGTAATTTCTCCCCGGTCGCTGGTTTGCATCATGTTCTGAAGACTCCAGGTGCTGGGTGGAGAGTTCAGCTCCCCGCTTGCCAGGATGTGGGGAGAGAGAATGTCCACTCCCCAGGACGCAGAGGAAGGAGGTGGGAATGGCCACCACCAAGGCTTGCAAAGTGGGAATGACCCCAGGATATGGAGGCTCCAAATTGCCTCACAGTGATTCTGCTCCGGAACCGTGTGTGTTCACGGAGGGGGTGAGGGGAACTGAGGAATCAGGAGGAAGGCAGAAAAGCATTCAGTTTTGAGGGGAGGGAATTTTGGAGACCTCAGGGAGGATTTCCACATGGCCAGCCTGTGCGAGAGGAAGAGGAGATTTGTAACAATCACAAGGTAGGTTCGTTGTGGACACAAACCAGGTGCAGGGCAGCCAAGGAGAGAGACAGCTAGTGCCGAGTGTGGGTGAGAAGGAAGGAGTGTGGCCGTGGTCACCACGTCGTAGACAGGGATTGAAAAATAGATGTGTCTTCCTCTCTTCTGGCTACATTTAGACTTTGCTAAATAGAAACTAGAATCTCATAGATCTGGTGACAGTTGTCGTAGTCCCTTCGGCTGCTATTGCAAAAGTACCATAGACTCGTTGACTTATAAACAGCAGACATTCATTGCTCACAGCTCTGGAGGCTGGAAGTCCAGGATCCCGGCGTGGCAGAGGCTGTGTCTGGTGGGGACTCACTTCCTGGTTCGTAGATGGCGCCTTCTCGCTGTGTCCTCACATGGTGGAAGGGGCGAGGGAGCTCTCTGGGGTCCCTTTATAAGGACACTGATCCCATCCATGAGGCTCCACCCTCAGGACCTCGTCCCCTCCCAAAGGCCCCACCTCCCAACACCATCTTGGGGATTAGGTTTCAACCTAGGAATCTGGGGGGCCACAGACCTTCAGAACATAGCCGCAGTTGTCCTCAAGAACCTGCTAAACTACAATTAATATTGTCATGCAAGAACTCCCATACAATAGCATATTCCCACCCTACAGACCGCCGGAATCTGTCTTCTGACTCTGCGTGTGACGATCATAAACTTTGTACACCGAAACAACACAAAACAAACAAAATAATAAGCTTCCCTTTTGACCAAGTGCGTGGCAAGTTAGAACTCTCCTAAGATGGCCCCCCCTTTTCTTTTTTTTGAATTATGAGCAGAAAAAAATGTTTGGGCCCTTTTCACACAAGTCAGAAACGTATTAATTTTTCAGAGCCTTACAAGTCAAAAATGGCTTGTCCAATTTGCTTCAAAGTTCGCAGCCTGAGAACTTTCCGGCCAGAGGAGATGTTTTGTCAGAGCGGGAAGGAGGTCAGAGGAAGGGCGTTACGCGCTGAGGAGGTGAGAGGCTGGGCCGGCATCCCGGTAATTAGCCGGAGCCCTGTCCTGGATCCGCGTGGACGGACACCCGGGACAGCAGCCGTGATGGACACGGGGGCGTCCGAGGACGGAACCGTGTGTCCGCAGCTCTTCCCGGGAGAGGAGGGAGTCAGGCACTCACTCTGTCTCTTCCAAACACTTCTGGTTTAGAGTGTAAAAAAAAATATATCATTTTCAGGAAAAAAGAGGGTTATGTGTGGGATGATGGGTGCAAATCAGAAATTTAAAAAACCTGTCTTAGGAAAACGCGGCTGGCTCGGGGTTTGAGCTGGGAGGAGCAGCCCCCGGGACCTGATTACTGTTAATTTGTAATCCAGGAAGGTCAGAGCCTGGTGAAATATTCATGTTCCGGCAAGGCCACCGTCTGTGGATTCGTTCTGTGCTTTTATTTTTATTTATTTTTTAATCTCAGCGGACGCAAGACATCCTTCGCGATTTATTTATTTTTGGCGGCATTGAACGTTGCAGTGAGAGACCCCACTTTTTATGGGAAGGGGCCTTTTGTTTTTTCTGTCGTTGAAATAACCGGAACTGATCCCTGCCCCCTTGGACGCTTCATACGGCCCCACAGAAGCGGTCGGCAATCTCGGTTCCGTCGGCTGAAGCGTCCTGCGTTCGAGTGCCATCGCAGTGACTCCAATTTCTGCAGACGGTCGGAATGGAGCCTGGAGTTTTAAGTGTTTTTCTTTTTTATCGAGGTGAATTTCATAACATGTGCAATCAACCATTTTTAAAGAGAAAATTCAGTGGTATTAATGGTTAGGTCATTAAATAGGAAACGTCCGATTTCGAATGAAAAGTGTAGTTTATTAATATCTCAAACACGAAGCAGTGCAATGAATCAAAGCGTGTGCCTAAACTATCCACACAGTGTTGCCATCTTAACGGTAGCTTGTTCATGCCGGCAGCGAAGAAGCCTGGAGAGCCAGTGGCAATGAAATCTCGAAAGGCATTTCCCACAGCTTGTTGAGAATTGAATGTTTTCCCCTGCAAGGAGTGGTCCAACGCCTGGAAGATGTGGGAGTCAGTTGGTGCAGGGTCTGGTGAATACAGTGGATGACAGAGAGTTTCCAAGTCCAGCTTCTGTAGTTTGAGCAGCACTGTTTGTGTGACAGGTGGTCAAGCCTTGTCTTGCAAGAGGATTGGCCTGTCTCTATGGACCAGTCTCGGCTGCTTAATCACAAGCATCCTTATTGTTTCATCCAGCTGGTTGCAGTAGACATCCTCAGTAATCAACCAACCAGGTTGCATAAAGCCGTAGTGGATAACACCAGCGCTGGACCACCAAACACACACCATTAGCTTTTTCTGATGAATATTCGGTTTTGGACTGCGTTTCGGCACTGCATCTTTATCGAACCATTGTGCCGAACACTTGCGATTGTCAGAAAGGATCCATTTTTCATCACAGGTAACAATACGGTGTAGAAATGACTCACCTTTATGTCGTGACAGCAAAGACAGGCAAGCTTCGAGACGATTTCTCTTCTGACTCTTGTTTAATTCACGAGGAACGATCTTATCCAGCTTCCTTACCTTGCCCATTTGTTTCAGATGGTCCAATATTGTTGGAATAGTAACGTCAAACCTTGCTGCTAATTCACACGTAGGTTGAGATGGATTTGCTTCCACGACAGCTTTCAGCTCATCATTATCCACCTTGGTCTCGGGTCGACCACGTGGCTCATCTTCAAGATTAAAATCACCAGAGTGGAACTTCTCAAACCATCCACACACCATGAATTCATCAGCCACGTCCTTCCCAAACACTGCCTTGATATTTCGAGCTGTCTGTGCTGCATTTGGTTCCAGGACGGAACTCGTATCCGAAAATAACACAGATTTTTGACTTATCCACGGTTTCACAAAAATCGCTCTACAAAAAAAAGTGAAAGATAATCACAAGCCAAAAACGTGCATTTGCAAGACAGAGGATGGACCTTCAGAACAGAAAAAAAACAAGACGTGTCAAAGTGAAATGTCAGAGATATCAGCCGTCAGACTTAGGACTTAAGGACGTGGGACATTGTATACTTAACAACAGTGCTGTGCAATCACCACCTCTATCTAGTTCCAGAACATTTTCATTCCCCCAAAAGGGGACCCCATAGAATAACTTCCCCTGTCCCCTTCCCCAGCCCCGGGCAACACCGATCTGCTTTCCGTGTTTACGGACTCGAGTGTTCTAGACATGTATCAGTCACCTGTGGCTTTGCAACGGGGATGTGTTCTGAGAAGCGTGTCATCAAGTGGTTTTGTAGTGACACATTTATATTATAGGGGACACGGACACAAACCTAGCAGGTATGGCCCTCTACACACCTGGCTTGCGAGGTGCGCTCTGTGGGTCCCTCCCGGGCTGCACAGCTGTGTGGCGTGTTACCGTATGGAAACCTGCAGGCACCTGTGAGACGCTGGCGAGTATCTGTGTGTCTAAACATACCTAAACATAGGACAGGTCCAGTAAAAATATGGTGTAAAAGATAAAAAAAACGGCGCACCTGTATAGGGCACTCACCGTTAACGGAGCTGGCAGGACCGGAAGTCGTTCTTGGTGGGTCAATGAGTGAGCGTGAAGGACTCGGACATTACGACACGCTGCTGTAGACTTTATAAACACTGCACGCTCAGCCAACCCTAAATTTACTAAAAAACATGTCTCTGTGTTTAATAGTAAATTAACCGGAGCTCACTGCCACTTTTTTGCTTTATAAACTTTTAAACTTTTTGACTCTTTCATAATAACACTTAGCTTACAACGCAAACACAGGGTACGTCTGTAAAGAAATAATTTCTTTCCGTTCTTCCTCCATAAGCTTTTTTTCTATTTTAAAATTTATTTATGTGTTTTTAAAGCTTGTCACCTGGCGTCTCTCACTACACGTGACGTGAAGGTTCATCCATGTTGCAGCAGGTGTCAGAGCCTCACTCCTTTTCAGGGCTGCGTAATATTCCACTTCACCAACGGACCATGTTCTGTTTGTACATTCATTTATGGATGGGCACTCGGGTTGTTGCCACCTTTCGGCTGCCGGGAACAAATCACTACATGGACAATGTTTCCATTTGTTGGATTTTTTTTTTTTTTTTTTGAGACAGAGTCTCGCTCTGTTGCCCGGGCTAGAGTGAGTGCCGTGGCATCAGCCTAGCTCACGGCAACCTCAAACTCCTGGGCTTAAGCAATCCTTCTGCCTCAGCCTCCCGACTAGCTGGGACTACAGACATGCGCCACCATGCCCAGCTAATTTTTCTATATATATTTTTAGTTGTCCAAATCATTTCTTTCTATTTTTTAGTAGAGACAGGGTCTCAATCTTGCTCAGGCTGGTCTTGAACTCCTGAGCTCAAACAATCCTCCCACCTCGGCCTCCCAGAGTGCTGGGATCCCAGGCGTGAGCCACCGTGCCCGGCCCATCTCTTTCATTGCCTAACCCTATGGTGACATATCCAAAAAGTTAGTGTCCAATCTGTGTAGCTTTTCTTCTATGTTTTCTTCTAACAGTTTTATAGTTAGTTTTACGTCTTACCTTTAGGTCTCTGATCCATTTTGTGTTAATTTTTGTACATACTGTTAGGGAAGGTATTTTGTGTATTTTATATTATGTTTTGTATATAATATTAGTTCAGGGTCTGACTTCATCCTTTTGCATGTGGAGATACAGTTTTCCCAACACCGTTTGTTGAAAACACTGTCTTTTCCCCACTGAATGGTCTTGGCCCCTTCTTAAAAACCATTTGATGGTTCATGTGAGGGTTTATTGCAGACTCTCTGCTCTCTTCCATGAGTCTCTCTGGTCAGCACTATGCTGTTTTGATTACTGTTTCTTTGTAGCAAGTTTTGAAATCCAGGAGTGTGAGGAGGCTACGGGCTTTTGGGTTCTTTTTCAAGATCGCTTTAGCTCGCCCTTCACTTAAGAAAACAATTGTGATTATATTTAGGGTTTGCTGGAATAACCTAAGATCCTTTTCCACATCTGCAAAATCCCTTTTGCCAAACACATGCATAGGTTTTGGGGATTAGACGTGGGCATCTTGGGGACCCGTCCTTCAGCCGGCCATGTGGGGTTTAGGACGTGGACATGTTGGGGGCATTATTCAGCCCACCACATACGAATTCCGTCTTTCCTGTTATTAACAGTTTTGTAGGACTCGGGTTCCTCCAGCCCCAATCCTACCCACCAGCACGGCTGATGTTGTCTTTAGGAGTCGAAGGAAGCAAACGAGGTGTACGGAGGATGCCCAGGTAGACGCTAGCTCACCTGTCAGCCGGCGAGGACCATCCTAAAATCTGCAGGGTCACCCCCGTAAGACGCAGTGTCACCGTTCTTCACACAATGGACGCGTAAACCGTGGCACATTGCATTTGTAGACACGCTTTGGAAAAAAAAAAACTGCAAGAGACCATGTGCACACAAGCTATTAATGTGATTATAGCAAATTCCACTTAGGGGAGACATTTTAAGCAGACTGATATTGATCACAGCACACACTGGGATGGCAGTTACCACGCGCCTGGTGTTGCTGGGACAAACGGCCCCCTCCCTGAAGCCGGCAATTGTCACATTTCACGGTGGCTTCCATCGTTTACATTTGCATAATAACACTTAACTAAATCTACGCCGTTAATGTGAAAATGCAACCTGGGTTAGTCTCGGGGGGATTTCTGGAGCCCCCAAAAGTTCCACGTGGGGTGCGGCTGGGACTCTGCCCCACGGTGATAATCGGGGGTCCCCCCTCCTCCGGTCAGGGTGTTGCTGAGATATTTTGGGGGCACCTTTTGGAGACAACGTCAGACGTCTCTCACGGCGTGAGCCTCCGGCCAGACGCCCCGACTCCCGCCGGCTGCCGGACGTGTCCGTCTGGACTCCCGAGGCTTGAGGCTCACGGGCAAACCCGGCCAAGCTTCGGAAGCCCCTGGGACCCCTCCCCGCTTGCTGGCGCTGGGCACGACGCGGCGGGAGGTGGCAGCTGGGCGTCCCCTCGTGTGTGCAGGCCGCCAGGGCACGTGTCCACCCAGGAACGGTGCCCGTGTTCTTCCCTTAACAGAGTCACCTCCCCCATGTCACGCAACCCAGAGAGGGGGGAGCCTTTATTCCCACCCGAGACCTGCTCATGCCCCCAAGCCTGTGGGCGGAGAAGGCGGCAAGGGGTCCACACCGGGCTCATGGCCTCCGGCTTGTCGGAGGGATCCACCGAGTGACGGTGAACTTGCCACTTTTCTTTCTGAATTGGGTAAACAAAACCACACCGATTGCACGTGACTTTGTTACAGTTTTTGTTAAAGTTAAGACATATAACAAATAGATACATATTTAACATATATCGTTCTATTTGTTGCACGGGCAAGTGTATCACAGAGGGCGGGTCCCTGGGACCTTTCGGGGGACAGTGAGAGGGACAGGCTCTGCCGTCGTCACCCGGCTTTGCTTAGCGCACGGCGATGCCACCTCTTAGAATTCACCTTCTTCCTCGACGAGTCCACACGTTTTCCTCGGTTACCCAGTGTTCGGCAGCAGGGAAGTTCTTCTTGGCAGCTGACCTGCGTCCCGCATGCTTTGACTGGAGCCTGCGTTTGCTTATTCTGCTCTGGCCGCCCCTGCGGCTGCCCTGGGCTTTTCCTCCCAGCGGGCTCCACCCTCCTCCTGCTGCCGCAGCTCCCAGGAGCCCAGGGGAGCTGTGGTGTCTGCAGGGCGTTTGCCGGTGGGGCTGCCAATAACGCTGGCTCGGGCATGCTCAGTCTGGACAGAAAGACTGAAGGGGGAAAAAAAGACTTTTTGTGTTGAGAAATTTAATCCAGGGGTTCAGCCAGCAGAGGACTCTGTGGGTATAGATATCAGCGTGGAGAATCCTAAATGCTCAGCGCAGCGGGAGTCAGGTGTTGGTGCAGACACAGAGCAGCCTCCTCTCCCAGTTCTTGGGACATGGGGGTGCTCTGAGGTTCCCCGGGGCTGCCGTTCTCAGTGGGGGTGACTCTGTTCCTCAGGGGACCCTCGGTGATGTCTGGAGGCATTTTTAGGTGTCGGAATTGGGAACAGGTGCTGCCGGCATCTGGCGGGTGGGGCCCAGGGACGCCGCTCCACACCCTGCCGGGAACAGGACGGCCCCCCTAGAGTCCCCCAGCCCCAAATGTCGGCAGTGCCGAGGCCGAGACACCCCGGTGCAGGTGAGCCTGGATCAATTTGGAGATTTGGGAACCGGGCTCTCAGTGCAAGAGAGAGGCAGCCGGTCGGTGACCGGGGCAGCAGGCCACGTCCCCCTCAGTGCTGTCCGCACGGTGGAGGCCCCCATGGAGCACGTGGGCATATTTGGGAGGACGGAGTCATGGAGGGGGTGGGGGGGGACAGGGGACCTTCCCTCCAGGGCAGTTCTCCCGAGGAACGTGGTCGAGGGGACTCATGTCCTCGGTCACTCCCGGGTGTCCCGTCGGCGCTGGACAGCAGAGATGCACAGATACTGTCACTGCTCATGCTGGGTGTGGCGGGGACAGGGGCTCTCCGAGGAGCAAGGCTGCGAGGCTGGAAAAACACTCCCAACGAGCCAAGACACACACTCTGCCCCGTGCTTGAGAGTGACACAGACTAAGCAGAGTATTGGGGAAAAGAGATTGGACATATATTTCTGTGAGCACAGGCATTGAAGAATTATTATTTTAATGTATAATACTGTTCGTTTCCCGGGGCTTCCACAGCGAAGAGCCACAGACTCGGGGACTTAAAATCACAGCAATGTGTCCTACCCCGAGTCCCGGAGCCCAGGAGTGTGAGACGCAGGTGTCTCGGGGCCGCTCTCCCTCCGCAGGCTCCGGGGGAGGCTCCTTCCTGCCTCTTCCAGCTCCTGGGGGCTCCAGGCGTCCCTGGGCTTGTGGCCGCGTCACTCCAGCCTCTGCCTCCGTCTCCACGTGGCTTCTCCTCTGCGTCTGCGTCTCCTCTGCTGTCTCTTAGGAGGACACTGTCACTGGGTTTAGGGCTCACGCAATGCAATAGGACCTCATCTTAACTAATGACATCTGCACAGACCCTACGTCCAAGTTGGGTCCCATCCCCAGGCTCTGCGTGGACATCATTCAGCCAGCTCCGATGACATACTGTGATTAAGTGACATCCACAATGGAGACAACAGCTATCGTGGTCACAAACTGTGAAGCCTGGCGCAGAAAACACACTTTTCCGATAAGTCACTCAGTTCTGCAGCTCCACCTTCCGAGACATCCCTGGGGCTTCCCTTCCTCATCAACGCACCGTCAGGGGTCCCTGCGCGGGTTTGTCCCCAATCCCAGGCGGGACCGTGTGTGACCGGAGCACTATTATTCATCCTGGCTGCGGAGGCTCCTGCAACAGGGGATGCTGAGTGACAGTGTCCGGGAGGGGTCACGTCTCTGCGTTAAGTTGGTGACAGATTCTGGAGCAGTGACACCGGACGACGCCATGCTCCCGGATGGCGTTAGACTTTTAGTCACGTCATCTGTGCTGTCCTAAGTCCACACAGGAGGGCCGACGTCACATGTCCCTCAATGTCCCCTCATGCCCACGATCATTTCAGAGCTGATAGTGTGAAACGGGGCGTCCCTTTGTGGGAAAAATACGCTGCCTTTGTTTCCGTCTTCTTTTGGCCAAAGACGTGGCCCGTATGGCTTGGAGGAAAAAAAAAATTGTGTCGTGTATATTTGAGAAAGAGACGAGGTCTTCGAGAGCCCAGAGCAGGACTCCTTCGAGCTCTGGACACCCAGCCGACGATGGCCTGGCATCAGGAGGAGCTAAGTGTTTCCAACCTACAAAAATTGCACAAGGTCAATGTGGATACGTAGCGCCAGGAGTTTTCTTTCTCGTAGAAACCTCTAGGCATTGCCGCGCTGGTCCCTTTCTTCCATTTTTTTGTTTCTTGCCTTGACAGCAAAATGTGCAAGAGGAAATTAGCACAATAGTCTGTAGCATCTCAGTCCTAAGTGCCCACAGTTCATACAGGGGCGCTGGTGGGGCATCCTCAGAGCTGGGAAAAAACGGGGTGATTTTAGCTGCCGCGGTTATAAAGCTGTGGCTGTGACGCGAGGGGTAACATCCACGTGCGTTTGCAGCTCCGTTTCTGGGAAACCTGGACCGAGGTGGGTCTGTGGTGCCCGCAGGAACCTCCCGGCCGCCTCCGAAGCTCCTTTGTGACGTCAGATGCCCGGTGGCCCCCCACGGACAGCGACAGCCGAACCCCTCGCACCACGTAAGCCGTGGCTGTGAGCAGGGGGGTTGCAAGAGGAAAGAACTATCGCTACAGATCAGGAGGTTAGAAATGCCCACGTTTTAAGGGCGTATTTGCTTGTTTGAGGAATCCTTCATTTTGCTTAAAAAAGCTGGGTGAGGAAGGTGCTCGCGGCCTCTCCCGGAGGGAGTTTTGATTTGCTCCGTTGAAAGCACTCTGATTGTTTTCGCCTGGCGTGAACACACCCCATTGGCGGTGGGTGGGTTTTCACCTGGTCCCGAGGACCCCAGCCTTGGAGACCCCTCCGTGCCCGTCCCCGACAGCGGTTTATTTTCCCTGCACCTGACCTTCCCCGGGCACCCCGCCTTTGCCCGGGCGCCAAGCACCCAAACACTGGTTCGTTAACAGCCTGCGATGTTTAATTACGACCTCACGAGCCGGGGCACGGCCCTGAACACAGGTGACAGGGCCAATAAGCAGCGATTACCTGACTTAATTGAAGCCCGGCTGGCCGGGTGCTGAGGCTGAGCCGTGGCTGCACCCACGCGCCCCGCGTGAGCTCCGTGTGTGAGACTGAGCTGGGACCACGTCGACTCCAGAGAAGCTGTTCCCACATCCCACGGCTCCCGAGGTCCATGGAAAAATCATTTCCCCGACTCCCCTCCGGACGGTCTCGTCAATGTTATCGAGCGCGGCTGATCAAGAAGTATTTAAAGCCGTGTGTTGGGAATCATTTCATTCCTTCTCTTTTTTTTTTTTTTTTTCTGGATATGCTAAAAACAAAACAAAACCACAAAACCAGTGACAGGCAAAATACGACAGTTTAATGCCTGATGCACAAGGGTGAATAAGGCAGTCGTTAGAAACTGGGTTCCGTCTGCCAGACCCTTGTTACGGCTTGATGGGGGGGCGTCTTTTCGGGGTCCCACCCCCAAAGTGCTTTGTGCATGGAGCACCACAGACGAGTGTTGCCTGGATTGGGGGCAGGCGGGGCGAGGCCCTGTTCCCTGCGGGGAACACGCCGGGTACTTTTCGGGGGGCTGCAAACGGCCCGGTGGAAAGGATCTTTCTGGAAGGCACCGGGTGGAGAGGGCGGCCTTCCTGGGGGCTGCGTGGGGGTTGCAGGAGGAAGTGAGGCCGCGCGGATGTTCCGCAGCTCCGTGGAGGCGTCCGGCCGGCTCGGGGGGGTCGAGACGCCCACCGCCCTCCCCCAGGGCACCCGGGCAGGTTCGTGCGGTCGGCGTCTCCCTGCTCACGGGGGGAGAATCCCACGACTCCGGGGAGAACGGGACACGGAGACCTGAAGTCTGCAAAGGTAGGTGCACCGCGCCCGGGCCGAGACGCTGGGAGAGAGGCCGGTTTTACGTCTCTGTCCGGGTCGCCGCCGATCGGCAGCTCTCGGTTCAGGCTGAGCTCCCGTTACAGACTTATTTGGGGATTTAAGGCCGAGTTAAAGACGCCCCTCAGAAAGTTTGCTGACTGTTTTTGATACGCTGCTGCCGTTATCAGGGCGCTAATAAGGGCCGGGCCGCGGTGGGTGCACGGGAGGAAGCTGTTGGCGTGTCAATTACACGCGGCTGCATTTTGGCGCTCATTAGTATTCTTGGATGTCGGTAATTTACATCTAAATGTACTGACTAATTTTGCTCCAATCATGTCAAAAGTGATAGGTGCTGTGTGGGAGGAGATGACAGGAGCTACCAGCAGGGACTGCCGCAGTGAGCATCCCTCGGGGCGATGATTTAATGCCCCACTCAGGCCGGGCTGTCACATTCCCAGCCCAGATTATGACACATTATGCTGGCACCAGGCCCGCACGGGGGGCCGCCGGCGGGGGGAGTCTCGGTGAGCCCGGCGCGGCCCCCACCCCGGAGCGTGTCCTCCCGGCCGCCCCCGCCGGCCCCGTCCGGCACACACGGCTGCAGAGGTTCTAATGACTGTGCAGAGATATGGAAACCGGGTCTGAAAGGTGATGCCCCCCTGCCCCCCAGCCAAGTTCCGCTCAGTGGTGCCTCTCCACTTGAAAAAGTCATTTGCATTTTTTATTTTAACTCCATGAACTTCATGTCAGGTGTTTGCTGCAAAGGGCAGAGGCTGGATTCTTTGCATAGAGTGTGAAGTGCATGTGTACACATGTGTGTATCTGCGTGTGCATGTGTCCGTGTGTGTGTGTGTGTGTGCATGCATCTAGGTGTCTGTATGTCTCTCTGTGTGTCCATGCATGTGTGTGCATGTGTGTGTGTGCATGCATCTAGGTCTCTGTATGTCTCTCTGTGTGTCCGTGTGTGTGTGCATGTGTGTGTGTGCATGCAACTAGGTGTCTGCATGTCTCTCTGTGTGTCCATGCATGTGTGTGCATGCACGTAGGTGTCTGTATGTCTCTGTGTGTGTCCATGTGTGTGCATGCACCTAGGTGTCTGTATGTCTCTGTGTGTGTGCGTGTGTGTGCATGCACCTAGGTGTCTGTATGTCTCTATGTGTGTGCGTGTGTGTGCATGCATCTGTGTGTCTGTATGTCTCTGTGTGTGTCCATGTGTGTGTGTGCATGCATCT
>JAQIFY010000809.1:0-14740 GCA_028533085.1 Varecia variegata
ACCATTAATTTGTTTTCTCTCCTGTTTAATTTGAGTCCTAGGGGGGAAAATTCTCTCACTTTTTAATTTGAGTCCTAGGGGGTAAAATAATCCTTCCAGTAGCTTTAGTGGGTTTTTTTGGAAGATTAGAAAATAGAAATTAGAAGTATGTGTTCAATTTGCCACCCTAACAAGGAATCTCTGATTATTATTATTAAATATTATAAACTCTTTTTTTAACTTTTATTTTTAAATAATTATAGATTCATAGGAAGTTGTAGAAAATGTGCAGGAAGGTCTCATGTACTCTTCACCCACTTACCTTCAATGGTAACATCTTGAAGGTGTAACATACCCTGTACTAAATGATATCAGGAATTTGACGTGGGTACAATCCATAGAGTTTATTCAGCTCCAGTATTGTACATTCGCATTAGTTTGCACATACATGTGTATGTGTGTATGCACCCGTGTGTGTGTGTGTGTGTGTGTGTGTGTGTGTGGTTCTATACAATTTCATCATATATGTAGAATCATGGAATTCTTACCACAATCAAGATACCTCGCCACAAGACTCCCTTGCTTGTCCCACTGCTGTATAGCAATACCTACCAACCCCTTATCCATAATCCCTGGCAGTCATTAATCTGGTCACCATTTCCACAATTTTCTTACTTTAAAAATGTAACATGGACAGAATCATGCTGTATCCAACCTTTATAGAGACAGGGGTTTTTTTGTTTTTTTTTGTACTCAACATGGTTCCCCTGAGATGTGATTATTTTTCAAAAGTCTTAAATCCTCACCAAGCCACAGGCTCTGTGTGAGAGGGGACCGTGTCTGTCTTGTATCTCCGGCACTGTCATATCCTTGCACCAAATATACTGGCTGATGGATAGTAGGAACTAAGTCAAAATGGTTGGCTAAGTGACTGAATGAAGCTGTGGTCCCTGGTTCCCTTTATTGATCAGGATTATTTTGGTACCAAGTAACACAAAAAAGAAAAAAAAAACTTTAAAAGACTTAACGCAGGGATGTTTGAGCTCATATATCAAGGAGACTGGAGGCAGAGTAGTTCTAGCTGTATGCCAACATTATCATTAAGTATGGAATTGTGGGGCTATTTATTCACTCTTATGGTCCCAGGACAGTCACCACAATTCCAGGAATTCCATGAAGATGCTGCAATATCTAACAAGAGATATTTCTTCCTACATATTTATTTTTAAAGAGTAAGAATATCTTTCCCAAAAGTTCTTAAGTACACCCTGCCTTGCATTTTATTGACCAAAATAAAGCTGCCTGCTCATATCCAAACCAGTCATGAGCAGAGGAATGGGACCCTTGCAATCACCTTAGACAAATACAGTTTATCTGTGGCTGGGACAGGGGCTCACCTCCTTTGGAGGACATGCAGTATAATTATCTAAAGAAACTGGGTTTCTACAAGTAAAGAAAAAGAGCAAAATTGCTATCAGTAGAATACCAACTATAAAATGGAGGCAATATTGCAATAGAATAACAAAAGATCATTTCTACCTCTGATCACTGTGATTAAAAATCTAAATGTTTTGGTAGAGTTTATAACTCCTACAAACCCAGGATGTGCAATGATTCTGGAAATTAAATCATTCATTCTAAAAACTGCTTATATTTATGATGCAGAAAAAAGTGAAAACTTTTCATCCTATTAAGGATATACTTTCGTTCCACTTTTCTCCTGACCTGTCAGTGCAAGTTCCCATTGTCCTTTGATCGATCACCGCTTACTCCCAAAATGGTGTTGCTGTAGCCAAAAGAACTAACAAGGTATTTATTAAATGAGAGGAGAGCAAATGGATGAAATGCTGACGATGAAAGTTCAACAGAGACATACAAAGCAGCATCGGCAATGCCAGAGGCTTCTGAGACTGCAGAGAGTTTTGCATTTTTACTTCTTAGATCTGATTTTCCCCATTATGAAAAGAACAATCATTAAAGGAGTCTGCTCAGACCATAATGTTCTTCCTAGGCCCTTCATTTCAGTCCAGTTACATTAATTTGGTGCTTAAATTTATTGCTTTGGAGTCTAATGTGCATTACTCCTGTCAGCATTAAATTTAATTTACTGCAACGGGGCAAAGGGGTTGCTGAAACCAGATTTTAATTCTCAAGCCATTAAAATGTGTTGTCCTTGACAAACAAGATCTTTATTATATACCAGTACAATCTCTGTGCCTATAGAGCCATAGCTCTGCAGTACGTGGTCCTTTAGATAGGCTTCTCCTTTTTCTTTTTAAAATAATGTTTAGTCTCTTTATTCTGCATATATGAATGTTCCAGAAAGGCTGGGCTATTGAAGCATTTTGTTCTATGTTTCTTTTTTTTTTTTTTTCAGATGATAAAATAGGAAATCTAACCCCAGCCAGACTACAGAATTCTGCTGTATTCCTGCTGAGATCTTCTCACCAGTGGATTATAGCCAAAGATACAATGTTAACATTTTCTGTAAGGGCAGATACTAAAGACAGCAGGGATTTCTTTGTTGCCAAAATGAAAATAGATTTTTTTTAAATCTTTAAAAATTTAGAGAACATTTTGTTGTTAAAGTAATATATGCTTGTAAAGAATTCAATTGGTGTGAAATGTTCTATATTGTCAGCATTTTGTCATATGTTCTTCATAATCTTCCCTGCCTTTCTTCCTCCCTCTTTCTGTGTCTCTGTGTGGGTATGCATTTGTTATTTCTATATCTGTGTTGTTTCTATATCTATGTATGTGTGTATACACTTGCTGCATATCTATTTATTAACTTCTCTATTTCCATGCACAGCACATAATAAGCATTCAATAAATGTCTGGAGAATGATGGAATTGACTAATTTATATATCTTATGTTTTCTTATTTACTAATTGTATGAATAAGATACAGGATGCTGTGTGTAAAACAAAACAAACAAAAACCACCTCAAATTGACTGAAAATAAGAAGAGAATTTTCTCACTTAAGAGAAAGTTCATACGTAGGATGGACTTTCAGAGTTGATTTTTTGGCAGCTTTATATGCTTTCAAGGCCCTGGGTTTTGCATGTCTCTGCACTCTGTGATCTCCAGCAGAGGGTGCTTGCTAAGCTGATTCTCCTTGTGTCAGTAGCAGTTAGAGGTCTGAGTTTCCTCACTCACAACTGGTATACTTTGGCTCACTCCAGAACAAGTCAAAACTTGCCCAGAAGTCTGTACTATGGTTCTCCCTCTATATTGTTAGCGAAAATTAGTTTACATTCCTCAGTCAGTCACTGGCAAGGAGGTGAGAGTTCCATTGCATCCATCCGGCCAATCTTCAGCTTATTCTGAGAAACAGAATTGTGGGTCTAAAGGGTAAATACCTGAGTAAACACTAGTTTCTAGTAAGAAGGCAGAATCCTGGGTGCACCACTAACAAAATCCACTCACCACGCCCCTACCTTTTACTGACATCTACTCAAACTCCTTCTGCATCTTTGTGTGGTTGTTATGCATGATAATTAAGATACTGAATGTCTTGAAATTTCTTTTTGGATTCACTCATTGACTTCAAGACTTATAGAAAAAAAAATTTTTCTCATTTAATTTTCAGGACAATTTTATTTTGTTTTGTTTTTAATGTGTCTTTTGTTTTAAATGTTTTTGCTTTGTGATCTACATTTTTCTTTGTTGCTATATTTTTCCTTCTATCCCTTTTGGTAATTCCAAAGCTGTGAATTAAAATTGAAGGTCTTTCAGTGGCTACCTTTCAATATATTATAACTTTAAAATAACACAGCTAAGTTATATTTCTTAATTTAGCAACTTCAACAATAGCTATTCATATTGTACCCTGAAAAATAAGGACATTATTATAATTCAAACGTCTCCTACCTATTGTATCTTAGTTTCCTTGATTTTGATTAGCTATAGTATTTTACATTGCCAAAGTTCATATCATTTCCATTATATTCTGCAAGCCATTTAATATACATTCTAAAGTTTCATTTCTCTGTTTTTCTACATTCAATGATCTCTACTATTTCTTGTATAGTTCAGCTTCCAAATTTCTAAGTTATTCAATTTGAATTTTCTCCACATCTTCCTCCTCCTCCTACTTCTGATGGGTGAGATTTCAAGAAAATATTTATCCAATCAATCCAACTGAGTGCAATTTTTCTCTCAGTTCTTAAGTTACAGACATTAATTTTTTATGCCATTTTATAAGAACAGTAACTTAGCTGGGTGTGAAATTCATGTATCCACTTTTTTTCTTCTCACCACTCTGAAAATGTTGTTCTAATGTATTCTGCTGTTGAAATATTGCTGAGGAGAATTGTGAAACCAATGCAATTTTTTTCTCTTTTTAGATATTTTTGTTCTGCCTAGATAACAATAATGTTAATTTTCATATCATGGATTGACAGTAACTTCATCAGGGTATGTTTTAGTGATACATCTTTAGAAGTGAGAGATTCTTGAGAAGTTTTCCCCTTGTAATCACACAATATTCTTTAATTCTATATATTTATTGCTTTCTTCATCTTAGGAAAGATTTCTTGTATTATATTCCTGAATATTTTTTCTGTTCCATATGTAGTGTGTGTTGTTTCATCTGTTTTAATAAGAGAATGGCAATTATTCCTATGCTGGATATCTTTTTTTGTGTATTTCAAATATTTCTGCCTCTCTTTAATTGCTGTTATCTCTATTCTCTATATTATATAATTTTCACAATCACCATGCCCCTATATTTTATTAACATCTACTCAAACTCCTTCTGCATCTTTGCGTGGTTGTCATGTATGAAAAATATCTTATTTTTGCCTCTTCTGATAGTGTTTTCACCTCTGATAGTCCATCTATAGCTTTATTAACTTTCCTTTGATTGTTTGTAATTTTTGAAATGTTTGTGTTCTCTTAATTGCTTGAGAGTATAAAAGAGTGTCTAAAATATTCTTGTATTAATAAATAATTCTTTTTAAGATGGGTATTTTCCATTTGACTTTTAGGTTTTAGCCTCCCCTTTATTATGTTATTTGTTTGTCTTTTCTGAATGAGAGTAATTTGTGACCTGCTATTTTTTTCTGAAGAAGAGGACACAGTAAGATAGGGTGGGGCAGATAGCCCTTCATTTCTGATTTGTTGTCTTTTTTATTTTTTAGACAGGATCTTGCTCTGTTTCCCAGCCTAGAGTACAGTGGCATCTTTACAGCTCACTGCAACCTCAAACTCCTGGGCTCCAGAGATCCTCCTGGTTTAGCCTCTGAGTAGCTGGGACTACAGGCACTAGCCACTACACCAGGCTAATTTTTCTACTTTTTGTAGAGATGGGATCTCAGCTCTTGCTCAGGCCGGTTTCGAACTCCTGACCTCAAGTGATCCTCCTGCTTCGGCCTCCCAAAGTGCTAGGATTACAGGCATGAACCACAACGCCCAGCCCAATTTGATGTCTTAAGGTACAGTCCTATCCAAACTGAAATGCACTCTGGTGTGAGTATACTCTCTCTCGATGTTCAGAGTTCCTTCTTTTTGGAGGTCATCATATAAATCAGGAAGATGATTATTTTAATCCTTGCATCAGTCAGGAGGGAATTAATCAGTGAATTTCTATAGCTCATGAGAATTTTTGATGATACAATGCCTATTTACTTCTGCTCAATTACTACCATTCAGGAACTATCAATAGCATTACCATTTCCCATTTCTTTTCCACTAAATCTAGATATGATAAAATAAAGATTTGATCCTATACCTCCCCTCCTATATCCTTGCACCTTCCCCAATTTAAAATGTGGATTTAGCCTCCACAAATGTATTCTCTACATATGATTATAATCATGGACTTGGGAACTATACTGCTTTTATTGAATGCTGATTTCACCTATGTCCCTTGGGCAAGTTGCTCACCTCTGTATGCCTCACAGATGTTACTTCCTCTGTAAAACAGGCACACTACTAATAGTGCCCAGCTTGCAGGGCTGTGCAAGACTTAAATAAAGTACTATACACCAAACACTTAGAACAGCGTCTGGCACATGATAAACATTCATGAGCTCCTTGAACCCCTACATTATTACACAAAGAAACTTACCCATTTAACCTCACAGAAAAATTTTACTTTCAGAGATGTATGTACCTTGTTTGAAATCTGGAAAGGCAAGAATTCACTTTAGGCACCCGTCTCGATTTGAGAGAAGAATCACTGTGTTGCAGGTGCTGTTCATACATCAGGACCTAAGGTTTTAGCTGCTTCCTATTATCATTGCTGATAAAGTTTTATTCCTTAATATCTGTTTCTATCATTTATTTAGTATGGTTTCAGGGAGATAAGTAGATGAATATGCCTTTTCTGTCCTTGAACAGAATTCTATTTTATTTTTATTCCAGGATTATACATGTTTTCTTATTTTTTTTTAAAAAAAGTCAAAAGATACTGCAATAAATCAAAATACAGAGATCACTAGAAATCTCACCAATCGGAATTAGCTACCATCAACAGTTTAGGGCACACATTTTCAAGCATGTATATGCACATACATAAGCATGTGTGCACGTACACACATGCACACACACACATGCCCACTGATATGAATATTTTTTGCATCCTCTTTCTTCCTTCTGTAATATGTTATGAATTTATTTCTATGTAAAGGAATACATTATTTTAAGTGGATGCATATTATTCCATTAGATGAAAATAATCTCTTGATAGACATTCAGTTTGCTTCCAGATTTTATGAGACCTTTTTTTCCTGTAAGTAGTGTTTTAATAAGCATACTTGTCCAGTGATATCTCGAATGGTGCAGACCAAATTGTAGGATGGGACATCAGATCTGTGCCTCTGTTCATTTAGCCTGCTCTTTGAAAGTGCACCTTTTGTCTAAGAGGCTGATAGCTCTTCTTCCCGAACAGAGAAGTCACATGCTTTTAAAAAATAGCTTTCTCAGCCAAAGCAAAGCTGGACTATGACTTAAACCTGCAATGAAACATATTTTGTTTCTTTAAAAAAATGTTTTTCGGGAGAATTCTGAAGTATTAAAGGGATGGATGTGGGGTGCTGAAAGAACAATTATACCCTCTGATTGTTCCCCAAACTGGCATCACTACCAGAGGAAGTTCTAAATATGAAATCCGCTTGTTCAGCTAAAGCTGTACTTTGTTCAGTAAAATCCAAGCTTGAGGGCCATCAAGAATAGTGAGTCTCATCACCTGTCAAGAGTCCAGGGAAAAGACAGGGTTATTGAAATCAGCTGGAAGGGACAGAAAGGAAAGCCTCAGAGGTCTGGTACAAGAAATCAAAACTCAAAAAAAAAAAAAAAAGTTTAAATGTCTACTGCTTCCTTTTTGTATTTATATAAATTTCTATTTCTGGACAGTTTTGGAAATTAATGTGCTGGCCTGCAGTGTCTGTGTTAATGACTCCTAACCATATGGCAGTGAATCACCCTGTATGCTCTTTCTATCACGTAAATTCTTCACAAAACTCCTTTTATACGTTGCATATTCTTTAAGGTGCAAATTCGGTAATATTTTTGCTCTCTCCTTTCATTTTTCTCATGCTGGAATATTCTCTTTCCCTGGTAGATATTTATCAGGCAGATTGTACCGTGTCGCAGGGAGATTACTCTGCAGCCGTTTTTCTCCATGTTAAATTGATAGCCCTGAAAAAGTAACCCAGGGTATAAAATGTTCAGTAAAAGTACTAGGACAAATATGGTAGGGAGTGTACCAACTAACATCACTCTTCTTCTCTGCTAATGGACATTATTGTACTCTTTGGAAAGTATTTTGGGTGATTCCAGTGCCACTGTAAGATTCTCTCTTTTCCAAATATTTACCAAGAAAAATAGATGTTAAATTATCCAAATAAAGTAAAAGCAGAGTTATTCAGATTCAACTTGTAGTCAGATTTGCTATAACACTTGTTGTGAAAACATGAATTTGTTCCTATACGATTGATATAATATGGAATAATTTAAGCATACTGCAAATGTCATATTTGCTTGAACATGATTTTATCTGAAAGAAATATTAGGTGAAGGCAGAAAACTCCACTCCGTTGAACTCACCTAAGTAGAAATACAAAAAACACATACACAGATTTCAGTTACCTACAGCCGCCTCAGTTTATTGTGTGTTATGAGCCACACCCATCCACACCTGGTCTTGCAACTTTAGTCGGATTGCAGATAACCCCCTTCCACCACTTCACAATAACTCACAAGCTATATCCCTGCAAGTCCACTTCCCTAGGCAAACTTCAGGTCTTTTTCAAGGAAAGTACCATAATTATGGTAGTATTTATGAATTCCTTAATCATTGAACATGTGTAAAATTGTGCTACCATTTTCATTAGTTTCCTATCTTTTGTTATAATGTGTCACTTATGAAGTTTTGAAGTGTTGTGCCTCAAGCCCATTTTTCTCATAAGCCCTGTGGATTTTACCATGTGATTTTGTAAGGCATCATCATTTTAAGAAATGCCTATGTCTTGTTAGAGCAGAACTAACTGTGCATGATCTTGCCATGACTGTCATTGGTGATATTGGTTAATTGTGTCTTCACTGTAAAATTACTAATTTCCCGTTTCCATACACTAGGCATAAGAAGAGGGTCACTAGTCCAGCCCACTCTCAAGAAGAGGAAAATTAAGTTCTGCTTCCTACAGGAAGAGTATAAAGAATTTGTGGGTATATATTAAAACCCTTAATAAGTGTTTAGGAGGAAATACTTTGAGACTATGCAAACATCACTGCTTCTCCTTAAAGCTTTGCACACTAATTTTAGCATGTATCAATGAATCTAACCCACAGCAATTATTAGTGTAGTATTTGAATGGTAATTTCTATTTCTCTCATTCCTTATACATTTGTGAATTGGAATTCTTCTGTAAAGATTTGTTCCTTCTTCTCCCGTAGCTTATTCATTTCATCATTTATTTATACGAGCATGGACTCACGGATATTTATTTATGACATGGGAAGTGCATATAACCTTTGTGATTTTCTTCTCCCCAATCCAAAATCTTGAGAAAATATGAAAAGAACTCAAATTGAGGGACATTCAATAAAATATTTGACTACTCTTCAAAAAGGACAAAATTATGAAAGTCAAGGGAAGACCAAGAGCCAACATAGATTAGAGAAGACTAAAGAGATATGACAACAAAATGCAATGTAGTGTCCTTCATTGGATCCTGAGAAAGAAAACAACATAAACATAACAACCTGGGAAATCCACATAAGGTTTGTATTTTAATCAATAGCATTGAATCAATGCTAATTTCTTAGTTTCAATAAATGTATCATGTTTATGTAAGATGGTAACGTGAGTGGAAGCTGAGTGAAAAGTATATGAGAATTCTGCTCTTCTGTAAATGTAAAAATTTTTTGAAGCAAAAAGCTTTAATGCGATAGAGGGATGTAAAATGGGGATGACAATCATTCCTTCACAGGGTTTTTTAAGGGGCAAATAAGTTAACATGTAAAGCACTTAGAAAATTGTCTGGTTCATGGTAAGCCCTATATAATCATCTACTATTAGTTTTTTTTTCATTGAATACCTAATATGCATAAGGGGCTTTACATACATAATTTTTTTAATCTTTGAAGTAATCTTTGAAGTTTATTTTTTTTTTCTATTCTAGAACTGGAAGCTTAGAGAACTTAAGCCCCTTAAGGTTCCAAAGGTTAATGGCTGGTAGGAGGAGAAGCTGGGCTTTAAATCTGATCCTCCCTGAGTCTGAAGAACACATGCTGCTTTCCTGGGGAATGTATGGGGAGGGCTGTTATTTATTACAGATTAGTTTGCACAACTTTTTCCACTGCTTTAAATTGTTTTGGGAAATTGATGGAAAGGAAATTATTAAGCAGTGAGTAAAATGCATATGGTATTATATGTTATGTTTAGAGGATAATAGTGGATTGGGTGGTTGCATCTATTGGTATTCTCTTTCCATTCTTAGATTTTGAGTATCCTCCTTAGTGGTCTTTGCATTCAACAGTAAAATAAACCCAAAAACATCCTCAGCCAAACAGAACTTGGAAACAAGTTGTTAATAAAAGCACAGCTGAGTGACCTATAATAACATTACAGCTCTACAGTCAGTGAATTCATTCGATCACCATTATGCTTATCGCCAATGACCTTGTAAAGTACTATGGACAAGCCAGGGATTTCTATTATTAAATACAATAATTCTGCATTCTAGGACTCACCTTTCTGAAATCATGATGCCATCTTTCAGTCTATGTGCATATTTCAGTGTTTTATCTCTGAAATTAGGTGTTATTTTTTTAAATGACAAGAATGATTATCAATGGCACCTCCAAATTAAAAAAAAAAACCTTTTATCACCATCATTCTCTTCCTCCTCATTGTCATTCCTTTGTTTCTATCCAAGCTGACTGTAATGTTAAAATCATCCTATTCTTCTCTCATTTTGAAACTCTTGAAGTCCATGTAACAATTTTCTTTCTCTCCTCCACGTACCACACAGTCAGAGTAAAAGCCAGCTTTATCTGTAACTAAAATAGACAGTAGACTTTAATATCATGGTTTCAGTGTCAGGAGAATGGCTCTCCATTCTGAGAATGAACCCCCCCACCTAGAGGCTGCTGCCTACAGTTGTGTATTCAGAGAGCTGAGTAGGGTAGAGGAAGTCAACACCTAGCGTTTCTATTCCAGAGTCCGCATCTTAACTACCAGGCTGTAAGGAGAAATTATTAGGTCCTATATATGTGTGGAAAATGTCCATCAATAGTTCTGTACATGATACAACATAGTATTGTTCAATGGTATTGAAACAGTAGAACTAAAATATTGTGTCTCAGCAACACGTGTTTTAAAAGGCAAAATTGACAAACATTAAGAAACTGCAAATTTCTCTTTCTTGGAACCACAAGAGGGAGGAGAGATCAAACAGGGTTTAATGTCAACAACAGGTCAGGTGTGGTGGCTAACTCTTGTAATTCCAACAGCTTGAGAGGCCAAGGCAGGAGGATCATTTGAGCCCAGAAGTTCAAGGCTGCAGTGAGCTATGATCACACCACTGCACTACAGCCTGAGTGACACAGCAAGACCCTATCTGAAAAAAAAAAAAAAAAAAAAGGAAAGAAAGGAAGAAAGAAAGGGGAGAAAACTATAATGTGTCTTATAGTATTGAATGGGAAATGGTGGCATTGGTGTTTATTCATGATTTCAAATTTATAGAGGTAAGTAGAGAAATATGCATGTGTAAGTTGTTTAATTGTGTGTTCCCCACCCTTATCCCCTGAGGGCCCAGAAACAATGACAATCCAATAGCAATGAGCACAACTGGCACAAAGATTGTGGTTTCTTCTCTAAATAAGGCTAGAACACCTTGAAGAAATGGATGATTCCAAGACTGGAGCAGAGTAAGTACATGATAAACCCAGAATATCATTTTGTACCAGAAATCAAGGAAGTGTTTAAAAAATAATGGGAACATGTCAAGATGACATGAAGGCCAGATTGAATGGGCTCCTACTGGCCTAATAGATAATAATCTAAGTATGAATAATGATAGTTATGGATGGTAACAAATTTAACAAAATAGAAAGGCATAAGTCCATAAGTAAATAAGTGAACAAATCGAAACTTTGATGAGGAACAAGATTATTTACATAATTCCAAAATACTTTCCCATAAACTGCTACTATTAATAATTATAAGTTGGAAAAGAGTAAATTTACATTGGAGTGACCTGGAAGATACCACTTTAAGTGATCAAATTGAACACTAATAGTGACGAGACCAATCAAAATTGTGCACCATCTGATAGGATGCAATGAGAGGAACAAGCATCCATTCTGTAATGTTCCTGCCAAAGATATGTGAACTAAATATAATCATTTTGAAACATTGGACAGACCCAAATTAAGGGATATTCTACAAAATAATTGATCTGCACTCTTCAAAATTGCCAACATTGTAATAATCAAGGAAATAGTAAAAAAAAAAAAAAAAATACTGTTCCAAGTTGGAGACTAAGCATGTGACAGTTGAATGTGATGCCTGGTTCTAAACAGGACGCCTTTGCTATACAGAACATTTTAGAATATTTTTCAAACTTGAATGGGGTCTGAGCGTTGAGTGTGGTAATGTAACTATGTTAATTTCCTGATTCTGGTAATTGGGTTGACTTTACGTAGGAAAATGACCTGGTTTGTACAAAATTCATCTCAAAGCATTCAGGCATGATGGGACATCAGGTAGGCAACCTATTCTGTTGGTTCGGAGTACTCCTGGGTTTTCTGTATATTTATAATTATTTCAAAATTTAACAAAAGGCTCAAGGAAGTATTTTTAAAAGTCAATAACATGCTTTTTAAAATAAATAGAATAAAAAGGGTGACTGCTTGTGATGGTTAATTTTATGGCTAGGTCATGGTACTCAGATATTCGGTCAAACATTATTCTAGACATTTCTATGAAGGCATGTTTTAGATGGGGTTAACATTTAAATCAGCAAACTTGGAGTACATCAGATCCTACATCTGTTAAAGGCCTTAAAGAAAAGGCTGACCTACTCAGATAAAGGGGGAATTCTGCCAGCAGACTTAGCAGACTTAAACTACCTCTCTCTCTATATATATATATTAAATATATATATATATATGAGAGCATGTGTGTGTATATCTTGAGAGTAAAAGTCCATTTATGTGTGTGTGTGTGTGTGTGTGTGTAATCTATCTCCTATATCCTATTAACTGTTTCCCTAGAGAATCCTAATATACTAAAATTCTCCTCTAAACTAATATTATTGTGTGAGAATTCATGCTGCATATTGAATGAACTTTAAAATATTCAGGAGAAGATAGAAAACTAAATTTTAGTGTGAATTATCTCATTGATTAAACATTGACTCACGTTTTTGTAAAACATTGTAAGATGCAGACCAGACACATCTACGTGCCAGATCCAGTCTTTAGGATGTCAGTTTGTAGTCTGTGCCCTGTGGCTATGACACGGAGAGCTTCGCCAGCCTTGGGTACCACCGCAGCTGGAGTGTTGGAGAGGGAAGCTAGTTGCCAGGGTTCACACATCACACAATTGATTCAACCTGACCAGCTCTTTTTTTGTATTTTTCTATATTAGTTTTCTACATAAGATTTCCTTTTACAAAAGGGTTTCAATGCTGAATTTTTAAGATGTTAGAAAAACTACTGCTCTAAAGAACCAGCATCAAACTCTGTTAAAATGGCAAAACATCATCACAGAGAGCTCTACATCATTCTCTCACTCAGCATCCAGCCCCGCAAGTACCACCTTTCATTCTGTCACCATGAAATGTGATAGTCCCACAGCAGGGTCATCTCCCTTCACATAAAAAGATCCCCATGAAAGCCTTTAGAACATCTTTCTCCTGGGAAGGCTGGAGTCTTGTTATTTGCATGTGCTGAGATCAAATGAAAAACTAAAATCAGTGACTATTTATTGGGAATCTCAATTGTGCAGTGGTGTCTAGGACATGTCGTCTCTCCATCTTTTCCTCTTGATTCCTTCTCCACAATCGTACTCCTGTACCTCACCAGCTACTGCTTGGATCCTTAACTTTTGGGTACAGGCAATAAACAAGATTCTAAACAATCGGGATCTAAGAAGTGTATGTGGTTATAAAGGAGGCCTTGGGGACATTATCTAGGGAAAGTGAGTTTGCCAGCATAACAGTCTCCGGATCCTAAAGGAGGTAAGTACTGGGACATTGTATCAAGAAGACAGTCCAAACATCAAGGTAACATTGCAAATTTAGGAGTCAAGCATCCTGACTAGTGAGTCTCATGAGTGATTTGCCTATATGTGTCAGGACACTGGCAAACTAAGAACATGGAATCAGGACTTTAGCAGTCAGGGGGAAGTTAACGTGGGTATTAGAATTCCAACCAAGTATTTGGGTGGTTATGGTGGAATTCCAGGTCTAAAATAAAACTAGAAATCTACCCTACAAAAGAAGGCAGTCTATGGACACACAGAGGTAAAGATCAAGTCTATAGGACTGAACTGACCCAGGAGATGGGGAGTGTGACAATCTGGAGGCTACGTGTCTATTCATGACTCTCAACAGTGGGGTCTGGGTCAAGTTGTCAGCAGTAGATTCGAGTGAAACATAGGATTTGGAAAGGCATGTGAGTAGAAACAAAACAGGAGCTAAGCAGCCTCTGACAACCACTCTTTCCTATAGCATTTGTTATACAACTAATTACTTTTTAGGGCAGGTCTCATTTCCCTGGAAAGATGTGGAGCCCCGAGGAAAGACAGACTTGCCTTTTTGCATCACCATGCCTTTCCCTGTGACCTACATGCAGAGTCTTCCAACCAATCTTTACTCCCTCCCAAACATTGGCATGAGCCTGATATTGTTCTATTTACAGATATTTAATGGCTCTCAGTGCACAGCCTGGCCTCGGCTCACTCCTCCCTTGTAATCCCCTATGTGCGTCAGGTCAGCAATAAGTATTTAACTTTGCAAGCTCAGATATGCAAGAAATATCTTTCTTTTTTGTACTTTGCACCGTGTTACCAGGTTAAAGGCAAATTCAATCTCAGTCATTATGGGCTCTCCCTCCTCCCATCCCTTCCCCTAGGGCTCTTTACAATTTTATGTTGAGCAAGCATTCAGAGAGGCTCCTCTGGGGTCCTCCACTCTGGTCACTGCTGGTCATGCTTATTGTCCAAGCCCAGGAGGTCTGCAGAGCTCCAGTTTCCCATCCCCACCCCCGCCGCACACACACCCTTGCTCTGCTTGCCCAGCTCT
>JAQIFY010000810.1:0-14738 GCA_028533085.1 Varecia variegata
GAGCCACCGCACCCAGCCCTGGCAGTCTTTTAATTGTCCCAGTAAATTGGTGGGCAAATGACATCTAACTTCATTATTCCTTGTTTCCAAAATCCAAGAGACCTGCCAAGTGCTGTGCTTCTTTTATAATGGGAAGGGACCAAGAAAAATGTACCCCCTCCCCCCCCAAAAAAAAGAAGAAAGAAAACTTGTTTAGCATTTTGGTCATATCTTAAATCCTATTAACTCTGTTACTCTACTCAGTAAAAATGTGGCAACTGGAAAAGAATATGTAAGTAAGACAGTAAATTTCCCAAATCTTAAGAGTATAACTTGCTATTTTTTTCATACATGTATATCCATGCAAATACTATACAAATAGATATACAATATTTGCATCTCCCCAGAAGATGCCCTTAATCCAACTTTATCAATAGTTTTGTTTAAATGTAAACCTATTTGGCTTCCTTCACTTGACAGTAGGTCGATGAGATTATTTACGTTGCTGAGTGTAGTATTAATAGTTCATTCTTTTTACTGCTGAGTAATGTTCCATTCTGTGAATACTAAGTATTCTATAAATTAAAAAAACATGATCAAAAATAAATATTCTGGTGACTTAAAAATTTAATTGAAGATAAAATCCAAAAGATAGAAAAAATAACAAAAATTAAGTTAGCTACAGACTTTGCTTCCTAAACATGAAATAAGAAAAAGCAATCTATGGAGCTTTTTAAGAAAAAAAAGTTTGTACATTAAGAATTCTATACTGTGGAAAGCAACAGAAAAAAGGCCACAGATACGGAGATTCTTGATCACTAAACCTCCAAGAATCAGCTCAAAAATTTTAAATGAAAATAAAATTGTCTAACTGGGTTTTGAATAAAAAAAATTAAAGAATGAATTGTAGTTAAAACATGAGAGGAAAAAACTAATGCATAATATTGAAATTTATTGCACACTGTTAACTATAAATAACTATTGAAAATGTGATAGTGGTATATAATACTAATATTAATTATCTGGATCTCAAATCCCAGATTATATCAACAAAATTCTGGGTAAGAGTAGAAGAGTTTTGTGTATATAGAATACAAAGGGTTAAAGTAAAAGTTAATTCCTCAACTAACATATGAAAACCAATTGATGTTATTTCAAACTAAGCAGAGTACAATAAGCTTAATTAAAATCAGGAGGCATAAATCTACAGACTTCAAGCTATGCTACAAAACTATAGTAACCAAAACAGTATGATACTGGCATAAGAACAGAGACATAAACCAATGGAACGAGACTGAGAACCCAGATATAAAACTATCCTCATATTGTAATCTGATCTTTGACAAAGCAGACAAAAACATACACTGGGAAAAAGAATCCCTATTCAATAAATGGTGTTGGGAAATTGGATAGCCATATGTAGAAGACTGAAACAGGATCCTCACCTCTCGCCTCTCACAAAAATCAACTCATGATGGATAACAGACTTAAACCTAAGGCACAAAATCATAGGAGTTCTAGAAGAAAATGTTGGAAAAACTCTTACAAACATCAGCCTATCACGCCTGTAATCCTAGCACTCTGGGAGGCCGAGGCGGGCGGATCATTTGAGCTCAGGAGTTTGAGACCAGCCTGAGCAAGAGCGAGACCCCCGTCTCTACTAAAAAAAAAAAAATAGAAAGAAATTATACGGACAGCTAAAAATACATATATAGAAAAAAAAATTAGCCGGGCATGGTGGCGCATGCCTGTAGTCCCAGCTACTGGGAGGTTGAGGCAGTAGGATTGCTTAAGCCCAGGAGTTTGAGGTTGCTGTGAGCTAGGCTGACGCCACAGCACTCACTCTAGCCCGGGCAACAGAGTGAGACTCTGTCTCAAAAGAAAAAAAAAAAAAAAAAAAAAAAACATCAGCCTAGGCAAAGAATTTATGAAGAATATCCCAAAAGCAATCACAACAACAACATAAATAAATAAATGGGACCTGATCAAATAAAAAAAGCTTCTTGATGGCCAAGGAAGCTATCATTAGAGTGAATAGACAACCTATAGAATGGGAGAAAATATTTGCATGCTACATATCTGATAAAGGGCTGATAACTAGAATCTATATAGAACTCAGGAAAATCAACAAGAAAAAAATCAAACAACCCCATTAAAAAGTGGGCAAAGGACATGAACAGAAACTTTTCAAAAGAAGATAGATTAATGGCTAACAAACATATGAAAAAATGCTCAAGATCTCTAATCATCAGGGAAATGCAAATCAAAACCACAATGAGATATCATTTAACTCCAGTGAGAATGGCTTTTATCAAAAAGTCCCCAAACAACAGATGCTGGCATAGATGTGGGGAGATAGGAACACCCATACACTGCAGGTGGGACTGTAAATTAGTACAATCTGTGTGGAAGGCAGTATGATGATACCTCAAAGAACTAAAAGTAGAACTATCATTTGAGCTAGCAATCCCACTACTGGATATTTACCCAAAGGAAAAAAAAAAGACACTCTACAATAAACACACCTGTACTCACTCAAATGTTTATAGCAGCACAATTCACAATTGCAAAGATGTGGAAACAACCCAAGTGTCCATCAATATATGAGTGGATAAATAAAATGTGGTATATGTTTACCATGGAGTGCTACTGAGCCATAAAAAATGGTGAACTACCACTTTTATTATCCTGGATGGATCTGGAGCCCTTTCTTCTAAGTGCAGTATCACAAGAATAGAAAAACAAGCACCACACGTACTTAACATTAAATTGGTACTAACTGATCAACAGTTATGTGCACATATGGAAGTAACATTCATTGGGTGTCAGGCAGGTGGGCAGGGGAGGAGGAGATGGGTAAATTCACAACTAATGGGTGCAGAGTGCACTGTCTGGGGGATGGGCAAACTTGTAGCTCTGGCTTGGGTGGTGCAAAAGCAAGATATGTAACCAAAGCATTTGTACCCCCCTAATATTTTGAAATAAAAAGTAAAAATAAAAAAATCCTGTTTAAAACAAAAGTTAAGCAGTAATAGGATTTAAAACCGAATTTATACTTTGCACAGACTATTGTATTTAGCAAAACTTCTATGTCAGTACATGTAGATATATTTTTCTCCATCCCTTCAGAATGTTTCCTAATAAGGATATGTTATAATTAATTCAAACAAGTTCTACTGAATGTCACCTGAATTGTTTCCAATGTTGACTATTATAAATGATGCTGCAGTAAAAAAAGTGCATGTGAAAGTATTTATTTATATGTATTTTAAATTAAGATACAAAATGATAATTTTACTGCCAAACAGAATTCACTCATTTAGACTATTATTAACATTCTAGATATATATCTTGGGGAAATTAAATCACTATCTCAAAGAGATAACTGCACTCCCAAATTCACTGTAACATTATTCACAATAGCCAAGATATGGAAACGACCTAAGTATCTGTGACAGATGAATGGATAAATAAAATAGATAAAGAATAGGCCAGGCGCGGTGGCTCACGCCTGTAATCCTAGCGCTTGGGAGGCCCAAGCGGGCGGATCGTTTGAGCTCAGGAGTTCCAGACCAGCCTGAGCAAGAGTGAGACCCTGTCTCTACTAAAAATAGAAAGAGTTATCTGGCCAACTAAAAATATATATAGAAAAAATTAGCCGGGCATGGTGGCGCATGCCTGTAGTCCCAGCTACTCGGGAGGCTGAGGCAGTAGGATCGCTTAAGCCCAGGAGTTTGAGGTTGCTGTGAGCTAGGCTGACGCCCCGGCACTCACTGCAGCCTGGGCCACAAAGGGAGACTCTGTCTCAAAAAAAAAAAAAAAAGAGAATATGTGTGTGTGTGTGTGTGTGTGTGTGTGTACAAACACAAAATGGAATAGTATTCAGACTTTAAAAGGAAGAAAATCCTGCTATTTGCAATGTGGAAAAACCTGGAGGACATTATTCTAAGAAGAATAAGCCAGACACAAAAGGACAAATGCAGCATGATCTCACCTAAATGTAAAAATCTGAAAACGTGAAACTCATAGAACCAAAGAGTAGAAGGGTGGTTACTGGGAGTTGGTGGGTGGGGGGAAATAGGGAGGTATGGGTCAAAGGATACAATCTTTCAATTATAAGATGAATAAGTTCTGGAGACTTCATGTACAGTAAAGTGACTACAGTTAATAATAATGTATCATGTACTTGAAATTTGCTAAGAGAGTAGATCTTCAGTATTCTTAGATACACCCCCCACACAGAGCTAACTATGTGAGGTGATGTTTATGTTAATTAGCTTAATTGTGCTAATCATTTCATAATATATATGCATATCAAAATACCATTTTTCCAGTTTTTCACTTGTCTTTTCATTTTCATCATCACGTTTTTTGTTGTATTAAAGTTTATTTTTAACAACATCATGTCAGGATATTTCCTTAAAAATTCTGGACTTATGCCCTGCATAGGAAAGCCTTTCTCATCCCAAAGTTATAAAAATAATATACTATATTTTCTTTTTAAAATTCCATGGGATGTTTGTTTATTTTGATATACAATTCTTTGGTCTTTCTGATGTTATTTAGTGTGTGGTATGAGGTAAGGCTATATCTTTATGGTTTTCCAAATGATAACAAATATCCAAAGTATTTACAAAATGATTCATCCTTCTCCACAGATTTGAAATGCTTGACTATATGCAAGCATAACTTTATCTTATATGCTTGATTATATGCAAATATATACATATGTACATATATATTCTGTGTGTGTGTGTGTGTGTGTGTGTACATATTATGATTTCCTTTTTCAGTCCCATACTGTTTTAAGCAACCTAACTTTTGGTACACTTACAATACTGAAGAGAATTCCTCTTCTTTTACTTTCAAAATTTCCTTTACATTTATAATTTATTAATTTCCCAGATAACCTTTAAAATCCACATATCAAACTTTATTAGAAATCCATTTTATTTTAATTAGAATTACATTAGAGCTTGTAGAATAATTTTAAGAAGACTCATTACATATATTGAATATTCTCATCCAGAAACATAGTATGTTTCTCCTATTATTTATTATTCTTTAATCTAAAGTAAAAATTTATAAATAAGTTATAATTCTTTCCTTATTTTATATTAGTTTTATTGCTAGTTATTTTATAGCATTTGCTATAATTATGGCTATAATTATTTTTAATTTATATTTTTAATTGGATGTTACTGTGTTAAAGGAAGACTGTTAATTTGTGTATACTGATTTGTATCCTGAAAATTAATAAAACAGATTGTTAGTTCCAATAGTTTTATTTGATTCTTTTGAAGTTTAGGTGTAAAAAATTCCATGCCTGCAATTTACAGCAAGTTCACAAGTCCTTTCTATTAGTTATTACTTTAAAAAAAGTTTTTTAATCTGTACCTTAATTAGGTCATCCAGTGCAATCAATATTGAATAAATGGTGGCAGCAGATATAGCAGGCAAGTTTTATTGTGATTATGAATTCCTATAGTATTATTAAAGATGCTCTGCACAATTGTCAAATATACATTTCTACTAACTGTAGTCACCATGATATACATATCTTGAAATTATTTTTCCTGTCTAACTAAAATTTTATGTTCTTTCACCAACATCTTCCCAATCCCCCCAGCCGCTGGTAAGCACCATTTTACTCTCTATTTGTATAAGTTCAACATTTTACACTCCACATATAACTGAGGATCAAAAGATGACTCCATCGTTATTTCCTGATCTGGTAGAAAGATTAAGCTGCCACCAACTTAAATGAACAATATTGTGAGTAGTTTAAAGTGGGCAAGACCAGAAATTCAGCATTAGGTATGTTAAGGTTTTCCTATGCCTTTTAGACATTCAACTGAAGATGTCAAATGGGCAATTGGATAAAGAAGTTGGTGGTTGAGGAGAGAGATTTGAGCTAGAGGTATTAGTTTGAAAGTTTCTGGCATATATATGGTATTAAAAGCCATGAGAGCTTCCACCATTGTCTCACCTGGTGGCCACAAGGACACGTACTCTTTCTGTGGCTGGATCTCACAGACCCTTTTCTGTCTTGATGGACAATTAATGGCTTCTTGATGCTTAGTGGCTCACTGGTTGTTGATCTACAACCCCTTATGCTGTATTAAATTAACACCCTCTTGACAACTAGAGTCAGAGAGGATCTAAAGAGGAAGCATGGTGATTGAAGCAAAGAACCTGAATTCTGATTTAAGAAAATATTTTTCTTAGGGGGAAGAAAAACTGGCAGACTAGAAGCAACCTGCCAGTATACCACTCTCAAGGAAAAAAGTGAATATTGCAGGCAGCTTTCTACACATGAATTGTTCTTCTCAGAAGGAACATTGTGAAATTACAGACAAGAAATGCAGGACACTCAGTGTGAAAAAAAAAAAAAGTGTTTACAGGGCAATACATTTGACAAGATCAAAGTGCATGTGGGGAAGAATAGGAGGATAGAGTGGTGGGGCATTGCTCTCACCCTGCAGTTGCTTTGCCCAAGTAGTGAGGGGTCTCTCTCTATTGCCACAGATCTCTACCTGGACAGACCAGGGACTGCCTGGAGTCTGTGTGGAGTCACTGCACCAGCTAACAGGTGTGGTGCCAATCGGGCAGCAGCTAAAACCACCCTGAGCTCTCAGACGCATGGTGCCAGGTCAGCACAGCACTCAGCTTTGCGGAGGCAGCCTTCACATCATTCCCACCAGGCTGGGAGGGAGTGGACTAACTGGAAGCTCCCCCGAGCCATACCCATGACTGGAATCCAAGCACCCCCATCCCCTACAGTGCAATAGGATCTGAGCATGGTAATTGACTGGGACACTGCAGGCTCTGACCTGGGAGGCTCTGGGTGACTATTTCAGTAGGTCCTAGGGGACAGGGAGAACTCTGTGGTCCCTGGGCCACTGGAACCAACCTCTGCCCATGTGACTTGGCATCTGCATGGTCCCCGAGCCTGCAGAACAGCCTGCCACTTGCTTGGCCCAGACTCCATCCTCCAGGTCCCAACTACCTCCTGTCTGCTCAGCCTTGACCCTGCCATCCAGGTTGGATCAGCCCCGTTGCCCACAGGACCCTGCTTCTGGTTCTGAGGCCCTGCTCAGAAGTCCTGCTTCAGCTCCTCCCCAATCCTGGTTCTGGGGCTCTCATTCCAGAACCCTAGTCTCTGCCTCTTTGCCTCCAGAGCTCCCACCAGGCCTGGGACACCACCACTAAGATTCCAGTGCTGCACTTGGGCCCAATGACCCCACCTCAGGGCCTCCACCACTGCCACAGGGCCAGAGGAACTAGTCTAAGGTCCAATGCTAAGGGACCCACAGCCTCTAGCCATCAGTACACTGGGACCTGGTTTAAAGAAATACCCATGGCCCAGTAGCCCATGACCACTGCCTAGATAGCCTTATCCAGCTACTACTGTCAATTCTGTGGGGAGACCCCAGGTAGAGCAATCCCCACAACACAAGCCTCAATGAAGAGGGTCTTGCCCACCTCCCAATTTGAACATCCTACAACTATCTGGTGAACGAGCCAACACTGAACACAAACAGCATCCATCACAGGCTTGAACAGTGGAAATCACAAGTGAAACAAACAAATAAGAACAGCTGTAATACAGGCTTCTAGTGCCCACGTCTCTCCTCTGCCTTGTCAACATTTTAGAGTAGGAAAAAAGCACCATCTAGAGATCTCCCCTTCTTCTAATTAAGCAGGAGCGTTCCCAGCAAAGAACAGGTGCCTTGAAACCTATTAGCCCTGAGTCGAGGGCTAACAGATGGGAAGAAATCAGAAGTTTTCTTGGCAACATGAAAAATCAAAACAGAACAACATCCCCAAGAGATTGCAATGGAGCTACAGTAGTGAACTGCAACTATAAGGAAATTATCAAAATGACAGAAATGAAACTCAGAATATGGATGGAAAATAAGATGAATGGAATTGAAGAGAAATCTCCAAGATTGATCATATCTTAAGCCATAAAGCATGTCTCAACAAATTCAAAAAAATTGACATCATATCATGTATATTCTCAGACCATAGTGGATTAGAACTGGAAATCAATTCCAAGAGTAACACTCAAGTCTACACAAAGTCATGGAAATTAAACAATCTGCTACTGAATGATTATTGGGTAAATAATGAAATTAAGGTGAAAATCAAAATATTCCTTGAACTGAATGACAAAGGGAACACAAGCTGTCAACATCTATAGGACTCAGCAAAAGCATACCTAAGGGGAAAATTCATAGCCTTAAATGCCCACAGCCCAAAGTCAGAAAGATCACAAATTAACAATTTAATATCACATCTCAAGGAACTTGAAAAGGAAGAGCAAACCAAACCAAAGGTCAGCAGAAGAAAACAAATAACAAAGGTCAGAGTGGAACTAAGTGAAATGGAAAATAAAAAAATAATACAAAAGTTCAGTGAAACAAAAAGTTGGTTCTTTGAAAAGATAAATGAAATTGATAGACCTCTTGCTAGATTAACCAGGAATAGACGAGAAAGGACTGAAACAAGCTCAATCAGAAATGAAACAGGAGAAATATTACAACTGAGAGCACAGAAATACAAAATATCATACATTAATACTATGAAAATCTCTGCACACATAAACTAGAAAATGTAGAGGAAATGGACAAATTCCTGGAAACACACAGCCTTCCAAGATTCAATGAGAAAGAAATAGAACCCTTGAACTAACCAATAATGAGCAGTGAGATTAAAACAGTCGTAAAAAGTCTTCCAACAACAACAAAAAAGCCTCAGACCTGATGGATTCACAGCCAGATTCTATCAGACCTACAAAGAAGAGTTGATACCCATACTGTAGAAATTATTCCATAACATCGAGAAGGAGGAAATCCTCCCCAACACATTCTATGAATTCAGTATTACTGTGATACCAAAGCCAGAAAAAGACACAACAAAAAAGGAAAACTACAGATCAATATCCCTTATAAATATAGATGCAAAAATCCTCAATAAAATACTAACAAACCAAATTCAATAACACATCAAAAAAATAATCCACCATAACCAAGTGGGATTCATCCCAGGGATGCAAGCATGATTCAACATATGTAAATCAATAAATGTGATCCACTACATAAAAAGAAGCAAAAAAAAGCACATATGATCATCTCAATAGACTCAGAAAAAGAATTTGACAAAATCCAGCACCCTTTCATGATAAAAACCCTGAACAAAGTAGGCATAAAACAAACATCTGAAAATTTTAAAAGCCATATATGACAAACCTTCATGCTGAGTGGGGAAAAGCTGAAAGCATTCCCACTGAGAAATGGAACAAACAGGGTACCTGTCACCACTTCTATTCAACATGGTGCCGGAAATCCTAACCAGAGCAATCAGGCAAGAGAAAGAAACAAAGGGCATCCAAATCGGGAAAGAGGAGGTCACACAATTGCTTTTTGCTGATGACATGATCTTGTATCTAGAAAACCACAAAAACTCCACCAAGAGACCTGTGGAATTGATAAATTCAGCAAAGTCTCAGGATATAAAATCAATGAACACAAATCAGTAGCATTTCTGTATACCAATAACAGTCAAGCTGAGAGTCAAATCAAAGAATACCATTTACAATAGCTACAAAGAAAATAAAATACCTAGGAATATACTCGACTAAGGAGCTGAAAGATCTCTACAAGGAGAACTACTAAACACTGAGAAAAGACATTGCGAATAGCACAAATAAATAGAGAAACATATCATGCTCATGGATTGGCAGAATCGACATTGTTAACATGTTCATAGTGCCCAAAGTGATTTACAGATTCAATACAATCCCCATCAAAATACTAATAGCATATTTCACAGATCTAGAAAAACATAATTCTCCCCTTCATTTGGAACCAGAAAAGAGCCTGAATAGCCAAAGCAATCCTAAGCAAAAAGAACAAAGCTGGAGGCATCATGCTTTCAGACTTCAAACTATACTACAAGACTATAGTAACCAAAACAGTATGGTATTGGTACAAAAATAGAGACATAGCCCAAATGAAACAGAATAAAGGTCCTAGGTATGAAACCATCTACCTACAGTCGACTGATCTTTGACAAGGAAGACAACAATGCACACTGGGGAAAAGAACTCCTATTCAATAAATGGGAAAATTGCGTAGCCACATGCAGAAGAATAAAACAGGACCTCTATCTCTTGTCACTCACAGAAATTAATTCAAGATGTATAAAAGAATTAAATGTAAGGCATGAAACCATAAGAAGAATTCTAGAAGAAAATGTAGGAAAAACTCTTCCATACATTAGTCTAAGGGGCAAAGAATCTATGACTAAGACACCAATGGCAATTATAGCCACAACAAAAATAAATAATTGGGACTTGCTTAAATTAAACAGCTTCTGCACAGCTGAGGAAATAACCAACAGGACAAATAGACAACCTATAGAGTGGGAAAAAATATTCACAATCTACACATCCAAAAAAGGCAAATATCCAGAATCTACAAATAACTCAAACAAATTAGCAAGAAAAAAACAAACAACACTATTAAAAAGTGGGCAAAAGACATGAACAGAATTTTTTCGAAAAAAGATATACAAATGTCCAAGAAATGTTTGAAAAAATGCTCAACATCACTAATCGTCACTGAAATTAAAAACACAATGAGATATCACCTTACTCCTGTCTGAATGGTTTTTATTAAAAAGTCCAAAAATAATAGATGCTGGCATAGATGCAGAGAGAAAGGAATGCTTATACACTGTTGGTGGGACTTCAAATTAGTATAACCCCTATGTAAAACAGTATGAAGATTTCTCAAAGAACTGAAAGTAGACCTACTATTCGATCCAGCAATCCCACTACTGGGTATCTATCCAAAGGAAAAAAAGTCATTTTATCAAAAAGACAACCGCACCTGAATGTTTATAGCAGCACAATTCACAATTGCAAAGATGTGGAATCAACCCAAGTGCACATCAATTCATGAGTGGATTAACAAGATGTGGTATATGTGTACCATGGAGTACTACTTAGCCATAAAAAGGATGAATCAATGACTTTTGCAACAATTTGGAAGGAACTTGAGATCATTATCCTATGCAAAGTATCTCAAGAATGTAAAAACAAACACCACGTATACTCTCTAATAAATTAGAACTAAATTATGGGCACACAAGTACACAGAGGAAAATGAAAGTCATTGGAAACCAAGCAGGGGAAATGGGAGAAGGTGGGAAGGGCAAAAACCCACCTAAGAGGTACAATGAACACCATTTGGGTGCTGGGCACATGTATAGCCCTGACTCAAGCCATGTATCAAAAACATCTCTACTGCCTTAATATTTTGAAATTTAAAAAAAAATCATACCATTGCTAAACATAACAATTTGGATAACTCTCCCAAGAATTTTGCTGAGCAAAAAAGAAACCCAATTCCAAAAGATTATAACTGTATACTTCCATTTATGTAACATTTTTAAAATGATAAAATTTTAGAAACAGAGGAGTAATTAGTGATAGCCAGGGTTAGAGATGGGTTGGGGAGGGGTTGGAGGAACAGGAAGGAGGAGGGTTGGTTACAAAATTGCGACATGAAGGAGCCTTGTGATGCCGGAACGGATCAGTATCTTAACTGTGGTGTTGGATATATGAACTTACATTGGTGATAAAAATTGTATAGAACTTAATACACTCAACACAAGTAAAGTTAAGGTCAGTGGATTGTTGCCAATATCAATATCCTGGTATAAGAGAACTATATATTTTTTTAAAGCCAAGAGAATGGTTATTTTATCAAGGGAATGGTATTAAATAAAAAAAGCAAAAAGAGAAAGTGAGAAGACCCATGGACTGAGCCCTTAAAAGTCAAAGAGACCTATATTCAAATCATATACCCCCAAACCTAAAGCTATATAAATTAGAGAAATTCATTAGTTTCTTTATCTATAAAATACAGAGTTGTAAGGATTTGCGATCATATCCTTCAATGTCTTTATTATGGTAAATTCTTATTAAATAGTAGCTATTTTTTGTTTATTATTATTTTAAAATAACAAAATGTGTTTTTTTAAGGGTCTCCTGCCAATGTAATCTATATGTGGAGTAAATCAGTTTATAAAGTTCCAATCAAGCAAGAGAAGTTCATTTTTAAATACTTCTGCTGAGTCAGGAGAATGAGAAACATGAGGAGACATGAAATAACAAAGATCTTTCTTATTAAATTTCAAGAAGTTTCCCAATCTTGACCTATTACCCCTTGGTGGCATGTAATCTTGTTGACAACTTCCTTCTTCTGGAGATAGACTTTCCCTTAGGCTTCCCCAGATCAGAATTTTGTGAATTTCCTCCCATTTTCTTTGTCCTTCAAATTCTGGCATTATCAGAATTCCATTCCAAACCCTCATCTCTCCTTACCTTAGATTACCCTCTAAATACAGATGACTCGAAATATTTATCTCTACCCAAGATTTCTCTCATGGTGTTTAGACCTGCATGTTTGACTTCCTAGTACTTATTGGGCATGTTCCTTTTCACCCAGAACCTTTGTGTTTATTGTTCCTCCTTCCTAGCACATTATTACCTAGACCTGACTGAATCTTAACTATCATTCAACTTGGAAGTCATTTACCCTTGCAACCTTTCTGACACTTCCCTATACTCTGTTGTGTTCAGGTGCACACAAACACACCCTCATTCAGGGTTAGGGACGAGTAGAGGTCATGATTTAGGGAGAAAAGTAAACTTTATGCATTTGAAAAAAGAACTGCATTCTCTACAATAATTATATGACCCATGGAAAAAAGAAACCAGTTTATTGTGGACCAATAGGGATATTATAGAAACAGCCAAAAGCAAACAAGTAATCAAGCAAACAGAAAACAGTATCAATATCACAAGTTACTAACCTAGTTCGTACTAGTCAATGATTTTATAAGTATTCTATGGAGATCAAATTGGCAATTAAACATTGCGGGCATGTAGTTACATCTGTTTATATCTATATGTCTGTGCATGTCTATGCATATATAGATCATTTAGTGAGCTATATTTAATTTCTGCTATAATTTGGGCCATGATTTTTAATGTACTTTCTTTCTAGACTCTTTAATTAAAAGAATACATCCAGGTATTTTTTTTTCAATCTTCAAAAAGAAGTAAAAAGACTACAGAAGCAATTACCCCTAACCAGTTCTATTTATATAATTTCATAAATAGGTAAGTAGGTAGATAGATAGATACAGATATATAGGTATGGATATAGATACAGATGCTTATGTGTTTGTGTATGTGTGTAGCACCCATTCACAATGCTAGTCTAGTGTTATTTGGTATTTGAGTTAAAGGATAAAATCTCCTGAGGTACCTATAAAATGAAAGAACACTGAATTTTATTACCCTTAAAGCCAAGCTAAGTGCTAATACACAAATAACTCAGTTCAACCATCACACCACTTCACAGTGTAACTAAAAAATATAAACTTATAATCACTGCCATCTGCTGCCAACCAATGCCATCACATTCACTGAGGCTTACAACTAATCATAGATATCACCTGCCCCCTCCTTTCTCCAAAAACATCATGGTTCTACTTCTAGAAACTGTCTCTCCCTCTGTTGTATCCATTGGCATTGGAAGCAGTTGTGTTGTTATAGAACCCCACACTCTAGCAAGAGATGAAAGGATTAGCACTTGGTCCAAATTATTTTTCCAAATTTTTTGTCAAATACATCAAGTAGCCTCTTTGAGTACTAAACACATAACAGGTCAACACTTCAAAGCAGTTGGTGACCATGGAGAACACCAGGGTGCCCTGAAATAAGCAGGAATGAGAGATGGAGACAGAAAGCTAGCAGCAGGTCCACCCCCGATCCTGAGCACCAGCTCCATCTCTGCCCTTCATGTACCTGTGCTCAATCCTTCCTTAAAGACCACAAGCCAGTAGAGACACTTCTTAGTTTAGGCTTGCTGAAGTTGTATTTCTGTCACCTAAAAATAAGAGCCCAGATTAATAAACTAAAAACAATAGAAGCCTAACTATTCATTGCCTTGTGTAAGTCTTAATTTCTACCTAGGCTTTCATTTCCCAACCTAAATAAATAAGGGATTGGAGAAGATGAAGTCTAAAAATCCTTTCCAATTTAATATTCTGTGAGATAAGGGCACTCATAGGACTAATCTGGTTTCTTGAAAATGCCCACCTTGGACTCGTGACATGCACACCATGGTCATGGATGTAGTCATCACATAAAATTGAAGAGAGTAAGTAGCTACTTCCCGCCTAAAAATCCTTTGAGGCATAACTCATGGGGCAACAGACAGATTCATAAGCTTTTAAGTCAGAGAGTAAAACAAACAATTCTGAGAAACACAGGGAATAGGCAGTCTTTATACTACTTCTCAGTCAGTCTTTTAGTGACCTAAAAATTCCAAACCTAGACAAAATGTGTCCTACCAATCACCAACGATTTAAGGAAATTGGGATATATGGAATTGGGATAATCTATTTGTTGATTTCTCCTAAATACTTAAAATCTTTAGTATCTAACAGTAATGATCTTAAAGAATATAGAGCCTCTGATGAGAAGAAAGAGTGAGACAAAAGAAGAAGAAGAAAAGGCGGGAAGGGAGAAAGAAAGGAATGAAGGAAAGAAGAGAGGGAGGAATAAAGGAAAGAAAAGGAAAAGAAAAAAGAAAGAAGACATAAATCACAGAATAAAACTGGAAAATGAAAGTTCCATGGCATAAAGGCTAGAAAAACAGAAAAGAAGACATCAC
>JAQIFY010000811.1:0-14738 GCA_028533085.1 Varecia variegata
AGTCCACTCCCAAGAGTTGTCAAACAAGTGCTACATCTGCCCATCTCTTTTTCTGCCAAGTAGTCCTTTTGGAAATGCATGGAGTATAAAACATGAGGTAGGGGAAAGACCTTATGAAGCCAGAGTGACTTGAGAATTCATCTGTATAAGTTGGCCTTCAATTCCCTGTGCCAAACTCAGCACTGTGATAAACATCCGTCATATGAGTTTCCCCATGATCCTGTCTAAGAATTCCTTTAGGGTATATACCCAGGAAGAGGATCGTTGAGTCATAGGCTATATGAATACTCAATCTGACTATGCACTCTCAGATTTCTACTTCAAATGGAAGAGGGTTTTTGAGACTCCCCTGGCAGTGCGAGAGGTCCTGTTTTCTATCTCTGCCAACATTTAACATTACCAACTTCTTAATCTTTGTTATCTCCCAGGTGTAAAGCAACATCTAGTTCTTTTAATTTGCATACCTCTGAATCAATGAGTTTGAGTACCATATTGGGTTTCCCCTTTTGTGAAGTGCCTACTTAAACACTGTGCTAGAGATTCCTCCATCTTTTTCTTATTGATTTCTAGTATGTTCTTATGTCTTTTAGATACCAGACTCTTCTGATATCTCCCACTGTGTTATCTTTCTGTTAACTCAACAATCCTTAATTTTATATAACTATATTTGTCAATGTTTTGCTTTACAATTTGTACTTTATTGGGATCTTTATTAAGAAATATTTTCCTACCATTAAGTCACTAAAATATTACCCTGTATTTTCTTCTATTGGCTTCATATTTTTACCTTTCACATTTCAGTCTTTAATACACCCAAGGGTCCATATTTATATGAGACCCTCTAGTTTTGTTTTACTCCACATTGTGAGGCAGTTTTATTAACACATCTGCTCAACAGTGCACCGTGGGGAGAGGTAAGCTGAGAAATGTGGATGTGGCTTGGGCTGGGAAGCCAAAGTGACCCCACTCTCCTCGGGCAGAGGGCATGATGCAGTGATTCACAAGCTTGGCGGCAGGAAAAGGAAGGGTCGTGGCAGTGGATACTGTCCTGAACATCCGTTTTGGCCTCTCTGCTGTAATTACTAATCCATGATTTCTCTTCTTCTGTTGAAAACTGGAGTTCTTTCCCACTTGGGGGATGAGAAGGAAAGGGCCATGCTGCCGTGCACCGTGTCAGTCCTGGTCACATTGGCAGCTGGCATTAGCCACATTGCTCTGGACACGTTCTGCTCCAACACAGGCCCATTTCATCTTAAAATCTCTTTCCTCACAAAATTAACAAGGTCCAATGAGATAAACAGATGGCGCACATAGTTAGGCTGTATCATGCCAAATGGGAGAAGGACCCATTCACAGGCTCCCACTCACGAGATGCACCTCCTCCCCACGCTGGCATCCCCGAGCGTGTAACCTGAGGAGAGACGCTCGCTGGAGTCTGCCGCAGGGCTTGGCCCCAGAGGTGTGGCATCCTGGCCTGCCTGAATAGCCAGGCTTTGGCTAGACAGGACCTTTTCCTTGCATACTCACTACTCTTTCTTAAAGATCTGAGGGAAGGTTTTCTATCCCTCTTCTCTTCTCACCAGCCAGGACCTTCCCTCCCCACCTTTCCAAGGTCCTGCTGTGACCTCTCCCTTAAACTTCTCTAATTCATCCTGGAAGTTCAGAAATGATTTCCCAGGAACCGCAGAGAAGGAGGATCTGACCATTGGCCTTTGGGCTGGCCCTGCCTTCTTTAACCCCCTTGGGTCTTAATAATTAATTCCTCCAGAGGCATGTCATTCTGTGGGCCTCTCTGTTCCCTTGAACTCATTCCCTGGAAACAACTCCCCCACAGAGCTAAGAGCAGATTCCACTGAACTAAGCAGCTATCGTTAGCAAGTACAAAGCCCCCTGGAAAATGGCCCCTTCTAATCTCACTGTAATGTCAACCAGCCTTGCTCAATTCTCAAAGAATCCACCCTCTCTGTACTGAGTAATCCATCTGGCAGCAGAGATGGAAAACCCAGGCCCTTCCAGGGAGGGCAAACAGCCCGAGGCTCCTCAGTGCCATTCAGGGAGCCCTCTCCATAACCTTTTTGGTCAGCCTATACCTCTTACTCACGCAATGTCAGAATCCTGAACAGATGAAGCAAGGCAAGCCAGAGGACCCAGACTGGAGGAGAGGTCAGAGTTGCCGGATATAAATCAAATTCAGGAAGGGAACGAGACAGCCATTTCTGGCCACGCTTTGCGAATGGGGCTCTGGTGGATTAAAGAAGAAAGGCCGGAACAACTTTGGAGAGAAGATGAAGGATCTATGAGGAAGGTAGACCTGAGTGAAGTGGCCCAGCGAGGGCTCCTGAGAGCCATGGTGCAGCCGGCTCCCCTCGGAGGATAGAGGTGATACAGAGGGATAAAAGGCAAAAAGGGTAGGACAACTGGAATGTGAGTTTTGATCTATATCACAATTTACAGAAGGCCAGCCCAATTACATGATTAGATTTATATTCAAAAGAAGATAATCAGAAAATGGCCAGTCCACCAACAAAGCAGCCAGTTGATATAAAACACAAAAATGGCCTGAGGGCAGGGGGTCCTAACAACTTTAAAGCCACTTGTTAAAGAATTCTGGCTCTTCTTCAGTTTTTGTAAGAGAAGCCCGTATCACAACAATTGGCAGTTGCTGATTTGATGCCTCTGGTTCCTGATTTAACTTCATTTTAAAAATTATTTCCATCATGGGTATTCTACAAACAGACACTTAATTTATCAAGTACACACTCGTGCACAAATACACACTTTTCTTTCTATTTTTTTTCTAGGCCAAAGCTAAGAAGATAAGCAAATACACGCTTAACTCAACATGACACACCAGAAGGAAAGTGGAAAAAGAAACTACAATAATAACAGGAGAAAACAATAGAGAATGTTTACTATGTTCCAGACACTGTTATAAGCATGTAATATATATTAACTCATTGAATCCGTACCCTATAAATGAGCTACTATTTATATCTCCTTATTAATGATGAGGTCATTGAGGCAGAAAAAGATTATAGAGATTGAATATCTTGTTTAAGATCATGCAGTGAAAAGATGAGAGAATTGGGATTCGAATCCATGCACTCTGGTTCCAGAACCCATCACTAAAACCACTCTGCTATATTACCTTTTCAGTGATGGTGAGTTACCTGTCCAGCAAAAATAAACAGTGATCTTAAGTCTAGCTTTCCTGTAAAAGGTTCTTCATGAACTAGCCCAAACAGCAGTCTAGCTGCTGAAGACAAATATTTTGCTTGACTTATTACATTTTAAATACTAATAGTAGGAGGTGCATCATTGATTCTGACTGACGGTTTCTGCTTCCATATTTCAGTTGTTCCTCATTCTGGATGATGGATAATTTCTTACTCCCCAAACCACATGGATTGTGACAAGCTCAATGCACATTTACTGTGCTGCTTAATTACTGATAGAATATTAGATGAAATTACACTGACCCCTTAATTATCTCCTCTTCATTTAGGCTGCTTTTCATGATTATTATCCTTCCTGCCTTCACAGGGAACAAAATATATTGCCATCGCAAATGACTGGTTCCCAAAGATGAAAACTCCAGGTGGCAGAGACAGTCATGAAAGCCCTGCCCCAGGGCCAAGGCTACTGCAGACTCTAGAAGTGGGCAGGTCCTCTCAAGGACCTCCTGACACCCAGAGAGAGTCCTGCCAGGAATGATGAAACAAGGAGAGCTAACAGTAGGAGATAGGGGATCCACAGGGTCCCTGCAAGGCAGCTGATACCAAGCACAATTCCTTCCCTTCTGAAGAATGCAGTATTTTCTGTAGGTTCCAGGTTCACAGTTCAAGTGATCCCCAAGACTGTCATTCATGACCTGTTGCTAAACCTATCTGGTAGGTTTCATGGAAGAGGTGAGAACAGTATCTGCAGTTTACTTCGCAAAGACAAAATCTGGTACTCTGTGGGAGGGTGTGTGGGTTGGTGATTGGAGTCATTGTATGGGAATGGGGTCTTTTATTCATTTCCAAGTTGTGCCCCTGACTCACTATGTGAGCTCTATCAAAGTCCGCAAGCTTGCCATGCCTCAGTTTCCTCATCTGCACTGTAAGAACAATTTCTACCTATTTGCTTTGCAAGGAGAGTGACCTAATAAATAAATGAACATTTTGGGAGGGGAAAAATAAGACTTTTGGTATGGGCATCATACATCTATTTAAAGTTAAAATATGAAAACAATCAGTGTGGTTGGAATTTTCTCAAACAAAATAGAATTTCCTCTTCTTGAATTCAGATTCACATTGAGTTCCATTCAACTAATGTGCAGGCAAATGTGTTAGGTATTAAAAACTGTGCAACACACATCATGTATATGATTTCTACCACCTGGTATTGTGCATGTTTCAAAAGGGAATTTTCACTCAGCACTGCAGAGATAGTGATGTTTTCCCTTGGCATAGTTTGGTTTGAGGACAATGACACATTGGTGTATTTGAAAGGATGGTTATAAAGAGCTGCATTTCCCCTTCTTTAACTATAACCCATACTTTGCTTCCATTTATATCAATATAAATATAAGGCTCATTCCCTCTGACTCTACATATACATGAGAGACAACGAGAGCCACAGACCAGACTGAAAAATTGGCCTTCTATCAAAAAGTGAAGGGAAGAAAGACAACTTGCTTATTTCCTATCCTTTGAATTTAATTTTTAAATTTAGTCAATATAGTCTTTCTTTTTAGCACAGATTCCAGGAATACCCTTGTTTCTCTCTAATTATAGATTTTCCAGTAATACCATAGCTATGCATAAGTCACCATGAAATAAAAGCAAAAGATGTGAGTCAATGCCCCCATCATTTCATAAGGGCACACAGGAATTAGTGTGAGATGACAAAGAGAAATATCTAGAGTGATGGGATGATGGGGGGAGGGGAGGAAATAAAATTTCTACTTGAAAAACCTTTTTCCAGTAAGTTCTAAGCACACCTCAGACTGCAGAGCAATACTTGCTTTTTTAGTTCATAAGTCACTGTGCAAATTGTGAGCTTCATTAGACTTAAGCTCAAAAGACCAAGCTCTGACAAGCATTTCTTAATGCCTGACCTGGTAGCCACACAGCAAGGACACACAAGGTCATAGTCATTGCAACGTGGAGTCTCACAGCCACCTCTTCAGAGGAGTACAGGGAATTTGTCAGCTGCAACATCTCTCTTTTCTTCTCAGAAACAAGGAGTGATTCCTTTTCACCTTTCAAGGACCAGCCCAAAGTCTTTACGTTTCTACAAACATCTCCCTAGAACTCTTTAGCTAAAATATTATATCTCAAACTGTACTAGATTCAGATATCAAGCTGCATCAAACTGTATCAGGAAATTAAATGCTTTACAATGGGGAGTGGATACAATGTAAGAAGAAAAATAAATTCACTCTACAATACTCTCCACCTGCAAACTCTCTCCCAAAAAAGGTCCAAATCCTACATGAACAGTTAAACAGGTGGTGGTGCAGCCATTCGGTGAACCAGAAAAATACATTTACAAGAAATTTAATGACATAGGAAATGCTTATGATAGCAAATGAAAAACAGGATTCAAAGCTATACATATAAAATGTGTAAATTATTAACTATACATTCTTAGAAAAAAAATGGGACTATCTTGGTTTGCTAACACTGCCACAACAAGGTATCACAGACTGCGTGGCTTAAACAACAGAAATTTATCCTCTCGCAGTTCTGACAGCTGGAAGTCCGAGATCAGGATGTCGGCAAGGTTGGCTCCTTCTGAGGGCTGTGAGGGAAGGATGTCCCAGGCCTGGCTGCCTGGCTTGTCGATGGCATCTTCTCCCCGTGTCTCATACCATCTACCCTCTGTAAGCCTCTGTGTCCAAACTTCCTCTTCTTATAGGCACCACAGTCATACTGGATTAGGGTCTCATTTTAACTTATCTCTTTAATGACTGTATTTTCAAATGTGGTCACATTCTGAGCTATCGGGAGTTAAGACTTCAACGTGAATTTTTTGGGGGGGGGGCCACAATACAGCCCATCACAGGGACTAAATGCACCAAAGTGTTTTCAGCGGTGGGACGAGGGGCAATTTTCATTTTTCTCCTTAGTATTTTTATGAGTGTTTCAAATATTCTACAATAAGTTATGTTATTTTTATATTTAGAAAAAACAATGAGGTTTATTTAAATAAGTTTAAACTTATTAAAAACAAGTTTTTAGCATTCTTAAGAAACAGTGAGAGTTTCCTTTAAAGCCACATTCTGACTGAGTTAACTGCCAGGTATGTGTTAAGGAATGACCTTAACTGCTCACTCAGGAACCCACAACCGTCTGCAAAAGCTCTTGGCCTGCACTCCAGGCACCAGGGGGCCTGCCCTTCTCCACCAGACCCCACTGGAGGAGTCGGAAAGGCAAAGCCCACCCACCACAGTCAGATCACCCCCTCCTCACCACCCCCCCATCACACACACACACACACACACACACACACACTTCACCCGAGTTCCCTGGACAGATATGAATTTAGGACAGATGTCACCAGTTTCTGGAAGGATAAGGACACTGTGTTCCAGCTGTGTCTACACACATGCTGCTGTTGGCCAAAACTTCTTCTTTCAAATGCCTGCTTACAAACACATATTTAGGTCACAAGTAAAAGGCCCAAGAAGGCCTCACTGACAGTGGTAGAAGACTGGACTAATTCTGACCCACTTAATATTTTGGGGAGCAGAGGAGTCCCAGTGGCACAGCAAGAAAGGAGCAGGAAAATCACCTGACCCTGTGGCAACACCTGCCAAATAAGATCAATAGACTGTAAACATCAGCACTCCCCATAACCCAGGAATGTTGCTAAACATTTTTCAAATACTATCCCTTTAGTTCTCAGGACAACCTATAAAGTCGATTCTATTTTTTACAAATGAGGAAACAGACTCAGAGAAGTTATTTATCTGAATTGCATGACTAACAAGTAGCCCAGCCAGGGTTAGAGTCCAAGCCCATCTCCAGAGCTCTGGTCTGAAAGTACCTGGGACCACAAGCTCCAGGAAGGCAGGAAGACCATGTCCAACCCACTATATCCCCAGTGGGGTCCACAATAAGTATTTGCTGAATAATGAAAGAACAAGACCAAATTAGCTTTGTTAGGTAGATAGTGAGAGATCCCCGGTCTCCTAGGGATGAAAGTGGGTGCTGTTGCAGTTCAACTCCCCCAAAACTGGGCTTTCAGAGAGGCTCATGGGAAAGCTGCATGTGCAGTAAGACTCAGGTCATATATCTCCCAACTGTCCAATCAAAGTGGTTCCATAGTGACATCTGAGCCATGAGGGACGTCCCAATCTGGACACTATAAAACAAGACCCAGACCATAACCATGGCCTTTTGTGCTCTCTCTCGTTTGCTATGACACTGGGTCTGGTCATCATCTGTGGCATATGTATCTTGCTCTGTAAACCTGTGTCTTGCTCTTGCTCTATAATCCTATCTTTCTCTCTTCAATAAACCTGTAACATTTATATTTGTGCTGAACTTCTGCAGAAGGTGCATGTTTTGGTTTTGGAAACCCTGTGGCCACACCCACTGCAGTTTGGTGGGGTGGGGGGCCGTGCAGGGTGTTCACCAGCCACAAGAAGACTCCCTCATCCTGGAGGAGGGGGCAATGCCAATCTGGAATGGCTTGAAAGGCCCCAGACAGCTCCTCACCCCTAGACTAAGTCCCTCCCCTAAACTCTGACCTCCTCCAGCGGGTGATTCACACACCAAGTTGGTACCAGCCTTCTCCAAACAACCTCCTTTAAAATACAAATACCCAGATTGGAGTAGCACATTACATTTCTGAGACGGAAGGATGAAAACCAGCTGTACAACCTGGAAGGCTGGGAACAAATTCATTCGACCAATCTTTATTTAACATTAACTAGATATTAAGGCTATAACAGAGATGAACAAGAGTGAACAGGATGGGGAATTCTCTGCCCTGGGAGACAGCTCTGTTACAGTGGGGTAGGCAGACAATGAGGCAGAGCTCCACAAAGTGCATTCTGTGGAAAGAGCTGGGGAGGAAAGAAATAGGAAAACAGAACAGAGAAGAGTGGGGCAGAGACTGACCTAGAGCACTCAGTGGACTCTCAGAGGAGATGAGAGGTAAGCTCAGAACTGTAGGATGGGAAGGACCCAGGCACAGGTAACCAATGTTCCAGCCAAAGACAACAGCACGTACATAGGCCTGGGGTGGGGAACAGCGTGGGGCATCTGGGCCAGGGTGGCTGGAGCCTGTCCTCGAGGGTCAGCTGGTAGGACAGGACTGGAAGGTCAGAGTCTGCAGAGAGAGGTCACACCTGAAAACAATGGGAAACCCCAGGGGCTTAAGCACAGAGACAAGCCCCACTGTAGGCTTTAGGAAGGTCACTCTGGCTGGTCCGTGTAAAAGGACTCATGGGAAGGGATGAGACTAGGTCAGAGGTGGGGAGCTGGGCTGGAGTGGGGAGTGGACAGACACGTGGATGGGGGTGGTGCAGGGCAGGGGGAGAAGGACTTGCAATGTACTTTGGAGACAGAATCGCCAGGAGGAGGGATGGACTGAGCTGCATGGTGGAAGGTGTGGGGGGACCAGCCTCGGTTGAGATGCTGCCTCTAATCACCTATTCCAAATATGTGCTATTTCTTATGTGGAAAGTCATCATAAGAGCTCTGCTCGCCACACCCACCCAAATAAACAAATTCCTCTGGACAATCTACTGCTTGGGTACACCAAGAAATTCTTGAGAAGCATCCATTTCTTATAGGAATCTGACCCCTTAGAGCAGGGACGCCTTTGTTTTCCAGCTGAGTGGGATTCCAGGGCTTAGGAGCACTTCCCATTACCTTCCTTCCTAGCTTCTCCAGTGGCTTTCCTGGTTGGTACTTCTTGAAGTGTGTGATTATTTACTGAAATAAAGCTTAAAAGAATGTGTGGAATATGACAAAACAAAACCAAAGAGACAGGTCAACAACAGTGAATATCTGGATCCAATCACTGCGTTACTCAGTAAACACGTCTTACAATCAGAACACTGGGGAGAATTAGTTATTTAAAGAAACTTCACTTGTAACGCTTGAGCAGAGGAACAGATTTCCTACTGAGCAAAGCCTGCCTTTCTGAAAACTTACTTTTAAGAAATTTAAAAATTGTAGACAATAGAGGGTACAATATAGAAACTATAATTTACTAAGAACATTAAGATGTCGCAATTACATTAAATCTGTATTTGTGGTTCAGCTTGCCATCCTACATTTTTTAAAGTTAGAAATGCCATGAAGAATCACACCGTGTTTTCATTGCTCCCTGCAACATCCGCACAGAAGTGCTCACACAGACACTCCCCATGCCACATGTGGACTCACATGGGTGTCTGGTTTCCATGATGAGCGAGGACTGCACAAGTTTAGAGAATAGGAAGCAATGGGGCCATCCTTCAAGACTTCAGAGCACTAAAGACGTTCAGAAGAACCACGTCAGTTATACAGTTCCTTAGATTGCCAACAGCCAGACTCAATGGCATCCAAGGACTAAAATAAAGGGAAAATAAAACCTGGGATATGAGAGTATTGAAAACAAAGAGAAAAGAATACAGACCAAAAGAATTGTGGAACACAAAGGTGTTTGAGAAGCAGAAGTAAAGGGAGAGGGGAGAGAGAGAGAGAAAGAGGCAGGGGAAAGATGCAGCAGGAGGAGAGCCCTGGAGGGGGCTTGGAGGACAGAAGTGTGGAGAAGGAACAGGGAGAAGTAAGAGCTTACACAGAGGAAGGAAGGCCGTTCCTAAGAGAAAATGTGTCCCCAGGTCAGACGACAGACTGAAAACCTGGAAACAGTAACAAGGTTCTATAGTCACTACCCCTTTTTGCTGGATGAAAAACAACTGGATTCAAATGTCCCAAATCTGGCATCAACCTGAGCTGCTACTTCCACTCTCTGTCCCACCTCCCTGCATCACAGTTCCCTCATCTAAAATGTGAAGCTCCTAAACAGTGCTTTGCAAACTTGACCCTTCTGTGATTCAAGTAAGAGATAGAACCGTGTTGAGGTTAAGACGACAGGAACTGGGAGTAGGCTTCTTCAATCTCCCCTCCATGTGTGTCTTTTAGAAATTGACTTAACATACCTGGGCCTCAGTTTCCTTGTCTGTAAGTCAGAGGTGATAACAGTATCTATGCCATAGGATTCCAGTAAGGATTGAGTCAGAACAGAGATTGGTAACATAAGCAGTGTGAACTGTTATTAGCAGAGATCTTTTATCCCAAATTCCAAGTGCACTTTGTGGACTAATCAACATGAGAGGGTGGAGGCTAACCACAGTTCAGACCAGAATTTTGCTACTGTCAGCCATTTGATAATCATACAAATTGGCATGTGCTCTTTCCACGTCTGCACATCACTGAGTCACACTTTCTTTACAGGATCCCAGTCAATCTCCTTTCTCCTTTTGAGCTGGCCCCTCTGGCTCCAACTCTGGAACCAGAGAATGAGGTCTGTGCTCCCTGCTGAGGGGAGCACTGAAGGAGCCCTTCCTGGCTTGGTTCCCACCAAAGTCAAGCTTCTTGCCTCCTGGGTTTGACTGTCCGACCTCTTCAAAACTCTTCTGCAATCCTTGTGCGCCCCCGACCATGCCCACCCAGAAAGGCTGTGTGATGTTCTTTACCGAAACACAAGCAATGCAAACATACTGACTTAGCCCTGCTTCTCCGGGTTTGTCCATGCTGTCACTGGTGCTCACTATAAACAAACTACAGTATTTTGCTTGGTGGTTTCATGAAATGAGACAAAGAAAGTTCTCCTATGCCTTAATACAGTAGAATCAAGTGACTAGCTGGGGAGGAAAAGGCACTAAAAAGAAGATGGTTTAGGCATTGAAGAATTCAAAGCTATCCTCCTAAATGTATTGTGAGGAAAAGATGAATTTTCGCAGCAAACTCACTAATATCCCATTCTCTGGCATTCCTTGCAAAGCCTAAGCAGGCTCCAGAAAGACGCCAATCCTCGAGGAAGGATTAAGTGCCCTGGAGGCAGGTTTGCTTACATGTATTTTCTCTAAGACTTTACAAAAGCACCATAATCTAGGGTCAGGAGTGGAAGGATCAGCACAGCCTATTTTATTCCTTTTATATCTTCATCTCCTTCGTTGTAAGATCTTAGATACAGATATTACAGTGCTTGAGCTCTAGGGCCCCACTGCACATAGGCAAATTCTTCTCCCCTTACTCTCTGTGTGTTGGGTAGTTTTCCTAACAAGACCCCTTTGCCTCGGTTTCTTCATCCCACCCTTGAATTGGCCATGGCACCCTGGGGAAGAACTCAGGATCAAGAAACTGGCAGCCTGAGTTAAGTCACAGCTCGGCCACTTACCAGATGTGTAACCTTGAGCAAGTGACCTATGTTCTCTGCGGCCCATTTCCCCTTCTGAACAGTGGAGATCATAGTAGTACCATCTCACGGATTCCTCGTGAAGGTTACAGGAAATGAAGAAGGACAGCACCTCTAACAGTGCCTGGCACGCGCGGGCAAGTGTTCAAGCTAATCATAGTCATGGGAGGTGTCCTGACAGCACTCAGCTCTGCCCAAGGCCCCGGGAATGCAGCAACCTTAGGGCAGCCCTTGTCTTCCTGCATAGGAGACCTTGGATCCCCAAGGCCAACCAGCGGGGGTAGGAAGGATCTTCAGCCTGCAGACTCGGCCCGTTTAGTGTGTATACAGCCGGTGTATCAGCCTCAGAAGCCCAGCTACTAAGGCCTTCAATTTGAGGTACTGCTCAAGCCAGCTGAGGCTAGAACCTTCCAGGCCCCACCACTAGCTATCACATCCACCCAGTCTATGTGACCCACCTTAGGCAGTCTCTCGGCCCACACTCCAGCACTCCTGCTGGCGCTGGATTCCCTCCCTGAATCCCGTACTGCTGGCTCAGGGCCTCGTGTCCGCAGCCCCTACTGGGGCTCAGGGCTCCAGGCCTGCTGCAGCTCCCTCCACCTCCTGCCTCCCAACTTCACAGCTGTCTGCAGTGACACCCACCTTCATTTTCATCCTCGCTGTTGTGGCATAAACGGTCTGTACTCCTGTCTCAGGCAAAGTCTTCTCACTGTGCCCTGGGTCCTGGACCCCCTTATGTCCTCAGGGACCTTGTCTCACCAACCATCCTCTCTCTCTCTCTCTCTCTCTCTCTCTGTGGCGAGCCTCTGGGTCCCCTGTGGCTTCTCCCAAGTCTCTCCCAACTTCCAAAGAGAAAAGGTCAACTTACACTTACCTTTCACTCTCCTCTATTCACTGACCTATATTTCCTTTTCCTTCAAATAGAGTAGTCTACATTTGGAGTTTATTTTCCCCCATCCAGTCTTGCATTATGGTTTCTGCCCTGCCCATACCAATGAGACTCAGATGCTGGCGTTCCTAACAATACAATGCAAAAGGGAACATTTGCGCTGATGTTACCAAGTGGTCAGGAGCAGGGCAGGGTATTCCTGGAAAGGGGAACTTCTGTGTGGAGACTCATGCTTTCTTCCTCACTGGAACCTTTCAGCCAGGGCCACGTGAGTCAGTAGTTTCTACATCTCACCATGATATGCCACAGCCTGACACCGCCTCTTCATTTTCCTCTTACATTATCCCCTGCTGACTATAAGATCTCCCTGCACCAGGTAATCGGCACCGACACCACCCAGGCAAGCAGTGACACCTCGGTCTTATCTCCTTAACCATGTCTCAGCAACACCTTCCCAATCTCTAGAACAAGTAGATTATAATTTTATTTTGTTAGGACATCTAGGTAGATAGGCCCAATAGGTCATTGGAATGGTCATCTTTAACTCACAAGAAAAAGAAAATAATGGGTAATCCCATGCAAAGAAGTGAAATGTGCTCTCCTCACACCTCCATCTCTATTGCCGTTCCCCATTCTTCATTTTTTTTTAATTTCAAAATTTTACTGGGGTACACACGTTTTGGTTACATAATTTGCTTCCATACAGTTTGAGTCAAAGTTGTCAGTGTGCCCTTCACCCAGCTAGTGTGCACTGTACCCGTTAGGTGTGAATTTACCCATTCCCCCTCCCCCCCCCCCGACCTACTTGATTTCCCTTGAGTTTTACTTCCATATGTGCACGTAAGTGTTGATTGATTAGTTCCAATTTAGTATTGAGTACATGTGATGTTTGTTTTTCCATTCTTGTGAGACTTCACTAAGAAGAATGGTCTCCAGTTCCATCCAGGTTGTTACAAAAGATACTAGATCACCATTTTTTTTTTTTTATGGCTGAGTAGTGCTCCATGGTGTATATATACCACATTTTATTAATCCACTCATTATGGGCACTTAGGTTGTTTCCATGTCTTTGTGACTGTGAATTGTGCTGCTATAAATATTCACGGGCACGTGTCTTTTTTATATAATGTCCTTTTTTCCTTTGGGTAAATACCCAGTAGTGGGATTGCTGGATCAAATGGTAGGTCTACTTTTAGTTCTTTGAGAAATCTCCATACTACTTTCCATAGAGGTTGTACTAATTTGCAGTCCCACCAGCAGTGTATAAGTGTACATTTCTCTCTACATTCTTTTTAATTTTACATAAATTTAAAAGGTGCTTTACTTAAGAACACATTACAAGTGATTACAGCTGAATCAGGGTAAAATAGAATTTGTTTTGGGGTGGCTCCAGTGTAAATAAACTTGCAAGGTTCCAGCTACCCACAAAGTGAGGGTTAACAGAAGTATAATAGCAAAAAAGCTTTTTAGAGCAAAAGGAATTTAAAACAGGAGTTGTCCACACTGCAACTTTTAAACAGACATTTTCATGCTGAAATTAGCACAAAGGTTACTTAATATCCACAGTGCTGCATAAAGAACTATTGAGAAAACACCAGGGGCAGCTGGAAAAACACAGAGAAATCGGAGGCAGGCAGGATGCCAGGCGCTGGGGCAGTCTCTCCATCTAAGCCCTCTAACAGTTGGTGAGAGGCCCCGTAGGTGACCTGCACAGGACAGAAGACCCCAGGACACCAGGCCGGTGGGCTAAGAGAGAGCCAGGGTAACAGTGGGGTACAAACACAAAGGCAGGAAGCTACAGCTAGGACAACTACAAAAGGCAGAGCCAGACTTGAGTGCCGAGAAACGCCAAGGTAGAGCTGAGAATGTGCAGCTAAGCCAGTCTAGGGTCACAGAATACATGAATTGGAAGGGCCTCTGGTGCACCCAGACAAACACGGTGCCCTTCCCTCCCTACCTGTCCCTTCCTGAATAGTTTGATCCTAAAGCCCTTTAGTAGAGCAGAGCAAAGTAGGCATCTGTGTGGGGCTTGGCAGGAGAGCTGAGATGCACCAGAGCAGAATGGCAGAGCCCAAGCAGTGCCAGTATCTGCACAGGAGAGACATGTGGTACAGAGTGACAGAGCCCAGGGCCCAGGCGAGGCAAGAAAGGCATCCGTGGTGATAGGAAAGAGGCACAGTGCTGGGTTTCTGAGCCCAAGCAAGTAAGCCGGACAGCCCCACAGGGAGGCAGCCTGGCTGGGAAGTCAAAGCCTGGAGGCCTGGCATGCGGGACAGAGCCCAGGCAGGTGAGGAGGATGCCCCTCCAGGCATCCGGGGCAGCCAGCTAGAACACAGGATGCCAGCTTTGGTGAGAAGTGCACCCACATGAGAGAGGAGGTAGCAATGATGAGGATGGCATATTGGCTGTAAACCGGGGGGCTGATCAAATGCTAAGGAGAATA
>JAQIFY010000812.1:0-14737 GCA_028533085.1 Varecia variegata
AAAAAAAAAAAAATAAAGTAACACCTAAAATTGTAAAACAAACAAAGGAAAATGTTGGGGAAAAGCTTCCAGAAATTAGTTTCAGCAAAGATTTTTTGGCTATAACCCCAAAAGCACAAATAACAACAAAAGCAAAATAGACAAATGAGGTTATATAAAACTAATAAGGTTCTGTGCAGCAAAGGAAGCAATCAATGGAATGAAAAGACAACCTACAAAATGGAGGAAAATATTTGAAAACCATATATCTGATAAGGGGTGAATAACTAAAATATATAAGGAACTCAAACAACTTAATAGCAAGAAAAGAGATAACCTGATTAAAAAATAGACAAAGGATATGAAAAGGTATTTCTCAAAAGAAGATACACAAATGGCCAACAGGTACATGAAAAAATGTTCAACATTACTAACCATCACGAAAATGCAAATTAAAACCAAAATGGGATATCACCTTACACCTGTTAGAATGACTATTAAAAAGACAAGATATAAGTTTGTTGAAGTTGTGGGGGAAAAGGAATCCTTCTACATTGTTGGTGGGAATATAAATTAGTATAGCCATTATAGAAAACATTATGGAGGTTCTTCAAAAAATAACTCAATTACCATGTTTCTTGCATTTTATATTGAAGTGTGAAGAGTGCCTTGTTATTAGGAGAACTATTTGAGAACCATGCAGTTTGGTTTAGATATGTATTATTGAAATTACCTAGTGTTTATAATGCCTGGGGATACTGGAATCTTTGGTAAATTGCAGCACACTCTCACAGGAGTGAGAAAGCTCCTCTGGAACGTGGGAAGGTGAGTTCAATTGCAACCCACTCCTGCTTGGAGAAAGAGAAAGCTCTGTTTTTACCTAGCATATTGTCCAAGAAATCCAGATTGAACAAGTGAAGTCATTTTTGATAAGTCTGTTCATTAAGCAAAATAAATATTGGTGAGCCTAGTGAAAGATAAGTTCTGGAAATATTACCTAAGTGTTTATAACTTCTTCTTAATCAGACTTTCAGGCTTCTCCAGCGTATTGGCGGTGGGGAGAGGGGAGGTTCCTATTAGGGTTAGCATGGTTGATATGAAAGTGGAACCAAAACAAGTTGGAAAAGCTTGCAATTTTGCTATACAATGAAACCAAATTAAAAAGAGGCACATTCTATTGGTAATTTTCCTAGTGATATGTAAGAGCTTCATAGCTTCCCTTTGGCTACATTGAAGCACAAATTAAGCCTGAGCTGACAAATTCATTGTTCTATTTTCTAGTTTCAAAATTGCTTTATGAAATATGTGAGGAATAAATGGTGCTGCAAAAAATCAATGTTTCTGTGTGTTTGTTGTCCTAGGAATATTTAGGTAGGCATTTTTCATTATTTTAATAAAAATTTAGGAATATTTTAAGACTTACAGTGCTACAATAATTTATAAGTGTGTTTAACACATTGACTTCCACACTAGAAAAAGAATTTTTTCCTTGGGGCCACTATGTTTTATTACAAAAATAGAATAAAAACTTCAAAAACAAAACAATCCTTTCTAATTTATTGAAAAATTTGTTATTTTTTATTGTTTTCTGTGCATGAGTCATCTGCAACACAATCCACGTTTTTAGAATTAAATTGTCAATATTAATTGTAACTGTAAGAACATCAACAGGATAAAGAGATGTGTGAGTTATATATGCTTCACAAGGCCCTGAGCTCAAAACTAGCATGAGTTAAATATAACTCACACGGCAGTTAATTAAGAACAAGAGTGTTGGGAGAAAAAACTCTAACCATTTCTTTGCTCTCACACCAACACAACAATAATCAACAGAGAATGCTACTGTGACCAATGTGGGGATGGGGTTCCCCACCAGCAAGCAGCACGCACTAACTGGGCATCCTCCAATTCAAATTTGACACTACCTGCCTTTAGACAACTATTGCAAGTCCAGGCCTCCAGAACTTCTGACTCACTGGCTTCAAGTTGGTATTCCTGTGATCCCTTCTTTGAGTTTGATTAATTTGCTGGAACAGCTCATAGAATTCACGAAAACACCTAATTTAACAGTTACTATACAGGTTACTACTAAGGATACAGATGACGAGATGTGTAGCGCAGCATATGGGGCCAGGGGTGTGGGGTTTCCATGTCCTCCCTGGGGCATCACCTGCCAGAAACTGCCACGTGTTCATCTATCCAGGCGCTCTCCAAACTCTGTCCTTTTGGGTTTTTATGGCATCTTCATTATGTAGGCATGATTGAAGTGTGGACAACTGTGTAAAAATTTGAATGGACACAAAAAAATATGATCTAAGCACAGCAAGACCTAACTATTTAGATTCTTCTTGGCCTCTCTGTGTAGCATTCCTTCATCTACAGTATTGGGCAGGACCCTCTCTGACAGGTGAAAAGGAGGTTGGAGAAGGTGAGAGAGAGATTCTGTTTTCTCTGGTCTGTTGCTAAGGCCTAAAGTGTCCCGACATTATAATAAGGACTAAAGGAGTTTTGAGCCAGGAACCGTGATATTACAAAGTGCATATGCTACAAATATCTCAACAAGTTCAAAATAAGATAGAGATTATATGTGAGAATTGTCCCTTGCTAAGAAATTGTTCATCTGATTATTTTACTTGAACTGTAATACTTCTGATTTAAAATGTATTTTTAAAGAATATATAACGTGTATTAGGAAGAAGATAAAACTTAAAAAGTACATACAGGGTGTCTCAAAAGTTGCCGTACAAAGGAAAAATCATAAAATTTTGCAATGAATATATTGTAAATAAAGGTACATTTGGCTAAATTTCCCATTTTCCCTATGTATGGCGACTTTTGGGACACCCTGTAGAATTAAATATTCCAATTTTGCAAAGAAAATAATTTTAAGGCATACCTAATATTTTAGCTTATGTATAAGCAGGTTATTGTATTACTATTTTCTTCCAAACACAGAAAATTTCTTCAACAAATTTAATCTGTTAACTCAGGTAGCTTTCAGTCTCTATAGACTAAACTAAAACTGGATACTTAATGTGGCATTTTAATTTCATACTTTGTTGCTGATAATGTATACAGTTGTTGGTACAATCACATATACACATGTCGTCATGCTAGATAATAGTTACCTAGTCTATTATCTAATTTGGGGGGGAAATACTTGTAATGTCCTAAAAAAATTAATGTGTCAATTTACTGTATCAACAAAGAGGCAGATGTTGTTTTTTAAAAGCTCACAAAATGCACAAATGTCTTCTGGCAGTAAAATGCAATTAAGAAAAACTTTTATTACTATATCAGAGCATTGTAAAATTTCATGAATAAGAATTGTCAGAACACTCTTTGGGATACCTTGAAAGAAGTAATGCCAGAATGATCAATTTAACTTATTGCATAATTGCTAACAAGGAATCAAAACAGTAAAATGCATGTGCTTTTTGATCTTGAAATGATATTTTTGTTCCTTTATACTGCTACTAAGTAAACCAATTGAAAATAATTATAAATTAACCAATTTATCATAAAATTTACATCCTATTTAAATTTTTATGTGGATATAAAATATGAAAGATTGATTTATGTGAGTACAGAAGTCTATGTAACTATAAAGTATAATTAGGATGAGAATTTTTAATATTTTATAAGATAGTAAATAATAATGATCTTCTAGCTGGATTTGCCACGTTCCTTTACTTTACAGGTTGTAGAAGAAAAGCTGGCCTGTGCTTTACTCATAATACCTAAGGAGTTACCAAGGCTTCCTTAGGCTTTTTTGTTTAATTGCTTTAACACTCAATTGTTTATCATTAGTAACTTGAAATAACTCCTTTTTTTCCGTCTAAAATTTAAACATGTCATAGTACTCAAAATACATGCTAAATTTAGTTCATAGGAAATCTTAAATTTAGCAAAATAAAAAATAAACAGAAAATCATATGGTTCAATCTTGCAATGTTTTAATATTTCATTAGGGCTTTTCTGTGTAAATTTCTTAACCTGGCTTATTAGACAGCTAATATTTTAATATCTCTACTGGTCATAATCATAGTAAAAACCCCTCCCCCAAATTGCCCCATAATATAGAAGAAGCAACAGTAATAGCAAGAGCAAAAACATGCAAGGAAAACAGAATCCCTTCAGAGAAATTTCCTCACTATGCTTTCTTCTCTCTTTCCTTGTTTGTCTCTTTGGTGCCCACCTCTATAACCTTAGACTTGATTGTGTCTTTTTACTCTTCAATTTTGGTTATATGTTCAGACAATCTGCCCATTTACCCAATGCCTCTGTTGTCCTCAACTGAGATTCCCACTGAATTCTTCTGGTTTCTGATTTTGATGGCATCCACAGCTTCACACGAGAAGGTCCCCGAGACAGCAAACATTTGCTCTGCCAGGCTAACCTCCACATTCTTCACAGAATGAGAATTTCTTCATATATTTAGAAATTATATATTGTGTGTCAATATCTACTATGTATGAAGTTCTGTTCTTGTTCCGGAGGGTTCAGTATAAGACGATAGATAATCTTCAGTGAGTTTAAGTCCTATCAGATTCTTCATATAATAAATAAGTACACACATAACTATATAACCTAAGTCAAGGTTGTGAAACATATTGTAAAAAAATACAAAGCAGATAAAAGGTAATCATGATTAGTTATCAGTAGAGCAGTTTAGTCTGGTAGAGTGGTCAGGGAACCTCCCTGAAAAGGGAATATTTGACCACAATCTGAAAATGTGAGTGAGCAAACAATGGAAATATCAGAGAAGCATATTTGTCAGAAGGTAATAGTTTAGAAGAGGCTATATTAATTTTAAAAAAGCTCCAAATCTCAGAATTTATCACAAAAGGTTTTTACTCAAAGTAAATTCCTATGCCAGGTTGGACAATGGTACAATTTAGCTCTATGCCATGTCATGATTCAGAGGTTCAGGTGGTTTTAATCTCATGACCTCAAAAAGTTGTTTGAGGCAGATGAGAGGAAAAGAGTGGGCATACTTCCTCTTCAATGTCTCAGGCCAGAAGTAACACACTTATTCACTGTCTTTTGGCAACAATAGTCATATGGCCCCAGCTTAACTTCAAGGAAGGCTTGGAAATACTGGTAATTGTCAGGGGGCAAGAATGTTTTCCAGAAACATTCAAACCGTTTGCCACAGATATGAACTATTGATATTCTTGCTTCATTAACAAAGAGGTAAAATACGGCAGTTTTAAAGTAGTATTGTCAGATGGTTCAGATAGAAAATCAGAGAATTACAGTAATATTTTTTGTTTGTTTGTTCTTAAGGTTTATTCAATCATGCAAATGATTTTCAGAAAGTCAGATTACTTTGACTTTCTTTGTTTTTTTTAAATTTCAGAATGTTACCAGGGTACAAATGCTTTGGTTGTATAAATTGCCTTTGCACGGCCCAAGTAAGAGCTAAAAGCGTGCCCATCCCCCAGACAGCACACACCCTACCCCTTAGGTGTGAATTTACCAATCCCCTCCTCCCCCTCCCACCTGCTTAACACCCGATGACTGTTACTTCCATACTTGCACATAAGTTTTGATTGATTAGTACCAATTTAATGGTGAGTACATGTGGTGTTTTTTGTTCCATTCTTGTGATACTTCACTTAGAAGAATGGGCTCCAGCTCCATCCAGGATAATACAAGTAGTACTCCATCATATACCAATAATCTTTCATTTTTTCATATAATTTGTGGAATGAGAGTAAAGCTTATAGAATCCCTTCTGTCATAATTGAAACATCTGAAATTAATAATGACATTATACATTTACTAAAAGGTACAATATTGAAGATATATATTTTGTATTATACTATAACTACAATGTTTGACAGAGTGGATTATCATGTGAAAAACTGTCTTCTTCCTAAAGTAAGAAACCTTTGGGACAGAAATATGCCAGGAATTATTTGTCACAAAGTCATAATTTAAAATTGAATCTAATAAAGGGCAAAAATCTACCAATCTAAATTCAAGCTATAATTGTTAAAATGTACAAATATTTTACATATATACAGAGTAATTAGATTTTTAGAATACTTTTTGTAAAAAAAGTTGGTATGTATATATATATATATATATATACACACACACACACACATCTTTCAACATGAGTATAAAGAGCTTTCTTTTTGATAAAATTCCATCATCAATTGGATTTTTGAAATATTTAAACCTTTGGAGAATTGTTTTATACATCAGTTTATGTCTTAAAAGGGTGCTAGAACTTCTAAGTGATATCTCTCAATTAGATTCCATTATATTCAATATCAGTTGGCAATTCTTAGTAAAAATACGAAAGAATGATACTAAAACCTCAGTTTTGACACTTTTATGAAGTTGCAATAGTTGAAAACAAAGCTTGCGCTAACCCATAGGTTGATGTTGCCAAATCAGACTCATATGAATCAGAGATCTTATCCAGTAATAAAGTTTAATAAATAATTTTAAAGGTATAAAGACTCAAAAAGTACAAGAAGATCTGTGGCATTAAGAATGACTCTGATGTAAGCATTTAAAGAATGATGCTGGATACTAAGTCGAGGTAGACCATCAGGCAAAGACTGAAGCAGGAGACTTAATAAGCTGCTGCTGTAAGCAGTAAATGCAGGTGAATGAGCAGAACAAAAGAGACACAGTATTTCCTCATGACTTGAAGTGAATCCTGTGTCCCTTCATGGTGAGTTCTACCTATTGAAAACAATAGGCACATTGCTTTTTAAAAAAGTGTGTCTGAAATATTTTAGAATCTATTGTTGCTTAAGTTCCCAAAACAAAGATCAATCAAATCATTTTAAAGAATTTTTGAACAATTTATATACATTTTCACAAGGGAAGGAAATACATAATTTCTTTACATAGGAAGAAATATGTGTATACCATATGATATGTATGCACATATATAAACAAAATAAAAATTTTCTTAAATTTGTTTTAAAAGATATACAAATATTATGTACTCATAATTACAAATGAAAATTTTTTTAAAAAAGGAAATGAAAACCATGTCCACGACTATACCAATGAAACATTTTTGTCTAAGGAAAACACTAAAGCTTTTATTAGTTATGTGTTTGGAAGGCAATGTCAAAGAAATAAATCATTATATTAAAAATTTTTAATAGAAAAATAAAAAGTTCATGTAAATTTCCACTGAGTAAATTCAAGATGTTTATAATATCCTGCATACATATTTTAAAATACCACAAGTTTTAGCCAAAATAATTCAAATGAAGTTTCTAATCACTGATATAGGCTTAATGTATTTGGTGTCTTGTGGATTTTTAACATTTTAATTTACTTAAAATAACTTCAATTGTTTAATTGCTCTTAGAGAAAGGGTAATTTAACAAAATTAACCAGACATGAGAAGAATTTTTATTAGGTAGTGATGTTGTTTTTCTCAAGGACTTCATCAGCAATCAGATGAGACCACTGAATCAAGATTACACTAATGTCTGCTCCTATTTAATAAAAATAAATAATCCAAAAAAATTAAGTTGGATATATTACCATAATACATTTTGCTGTATTACTCATATTTATGTTAAACATTCTCAGAGTAATGAATTGATCTTTAAGAAAAACACCTCTCCCACAGTTCCTAATTGTGAAGGGCTCCAGAAATGTGACAGCTGAGTCGGATGGGCCTACACTACACTGAAATTAGACATAGTGTCAGTTTTATTATGACACTGCACTACACAGTTAAATTAATGAAATAAAACTCTTCCTGAGTCTTAAAAAACAAAGATATTTGATTGGTTGTTTTACTGTCAATGATGGATTGATTACAATAAACAAATTAGAGAAATTGCCTGAAATTTAGTTGGTTTCTCCCTAAAGGTGTGGGAGATGAAGTCTCATATTGGGTTTCAATGGGGACCAAAAAAAAGGCATCTTTTGCTTTTACTCTAGCTTGTAGAGGTTGTTTAATAATGAGTCCATGTTTTATTTCACTGTCAAGGGTGTGAGAGGCAACAATATTTTTTATTCATTCTGAGTTTTCAGTAGCACTTATACACTGCCTTATTGAGTCAAATGCATAATAAACATGTATTAAAGTTTATAAGCACTCTTGGGCATGATATAATTCAATCAAATGCAACATCAATGGCCTAAATATGTGATGTAACATGCAAGCTTTTGAAATTATTACCTTTATAAAAAACGTGCTTTTTTGTTTATCCTTTAAAGAATGCTATTTTTATTAGCATAAGGTGTTTACAATTATAAAATTTGTGATATAGTTTTGAACAAACCTAAAAGGTTCTTTAGTTTTTTGTTTATAACTTCATATATGCATACAGCACAGAGGAAAATCAGAGGATATAGGATTCATTGACTTAGAATTTTCTGATTTGGTCTTAAATATTTTCAAAAGGCAATATTTAATTAAAGTTTTTTTCCTAAATTAGAGCACCTTTATTCCTTTAAAGATGTGGGATATGATGCTTTTACTAACCAATATTAATGAAGTATATTTAGTTTCTATAAAGGAAATTTTAAAAAGATGAAAAGTAAGAAAACTGTATGTTCGTGTCTGTGTGTGTGCATGTGTGTATGTAAAACATATGTCTGTAAATCTAAGATAAGCTACTCTGGATGTATAACTTACTCTAATACCATCATATGCACATTTTTCTGCTTCTGTCCTTTAAGGGATATTCTCCTAGAGTAGTATGTATTCAATCCCATGAAAACGAACACATACATACTCTTTTTATCATGTCAATTACAATTTTCATGCTACAATTTTTCCTTATATTTTTAATGAATTAATGATTGATTTAGGACTTTTTCCTTGAAAAGTTAATAATATAATTAAAGAATTAAGATTGCTTTTTTTGGTAAAATCTTGAATTCTTTCTGTATGGGTTTTATACCTGGAAAGGCCACATAACAATTTAGTGACTGTGGTGTGGAGAGAAGTCCAAATATCTTTATCCTTTCTGCTCGAAATTCAAATGACTAAAGCCGTAACATCTACATTTTTATTATACTACTCATCTGCTTATTATTTAAAATACATCTAAATAAATTAATTTGGTAGGTGAATAATTATAAAGGACAATAGGAAACCTTTTTAATACATTAGAGCTTGCATCTAGAAATATCGTTTTTACTTTTTATATCACAGTATGGTTCTGTTGGTAAATAAAGCTTTCTGCTTTAATGTTAATAATGTTATTATTCAAAACAGTTTCATTTTACCTAATTTTTCTTCTTTTTTATGTCTGTAATGTAAGAAAATGTACTAACTGTTCCTGGGAAAATTCATGCTTAAAATATAGGCAAATTTCACTGGAGTTTTTGCAAGCAGCACTTGGGACTAACAAATCAATTTAGACTTAAATACTTGTGCACGGGCTTAAAAAAATATGCACAGTATAAAGGTTTTCAATCTGTATAAAATTAAAATGACTCCTCTTTCCTGTGGAAATTCTCAGAGCTGTCATACCTTAACATGTCAGATTTGCTATACCAGTAACTTCCACTTACAGCAGCATAGATTTTTGGTAAATATATAAATAACAATGCTTTTCAGGGATCTGATTCTTTTTGGCAGTTGCAAACAGTAATAAAAGGCCCACTAGAGTGCATTATGGTTGTTTAATGTGTTTTGGAAAATGTGTCTGAAGTGCAGACCCCTATTAGCTTACTGCAAAGTGATAGGCCCTGATGCCCTGTGATTACCCACAAGTAGAACCCAGAGGAAGCGTAGACTTTGCTTTCTACCCATGCCCAGTCTGTCACAAAATTCTACCTTCTGAAGCTGATTTATGGTAGTTTTGACCTAGTCATAACCCTAATAGGGTGGTGTTTCTCAATGAGTAAATTAGTTATTGACTGAAAGAAAATAGTAAATCTGTTATTTAAAAAGTGGTAACTAGCTAGTTCCATCATTATTTTTCCTGAAGTTTGAATTTGTAAGCCAATGATTATCTTTTACTTTTGCTGCCTAAGGAAATGTGTACTACCATTCCGTGTGTGTACATAAACATTTTTACTAATGCTAAATTATGAGAAAACTAGACATTTCAAGCTAATTACCTATTATTTCACTAAATTACCTTACAAAGACCATCATTTTGTCTTTTCTATAGTTTTATGGCTGATTCACTGCATATTGTTGAAAAGCATTCAATGAATTTGATACAAATAATATTAGGGGAAAAAAGATAAACCAAAACATATGTGTGCAGAGATGACGTGTGTGTGTGTGTGTGTGTGTGTGTGTGTGTGTTGCTTTTAAATAAAGGATAGATTGAGTGGAAGTAAAGACAAAGTTCGGAACAAACAGGAACCAAGCTCTGACCTGAAAAACATAGTGATCTATCTCAGACAGACTGACGGATTGCCTAAATTAAGAGAAGCATCTGAAAGTTTAGACAGGAGCATGACCTTTAAGTTTCTTTTCAATTCCCAGAGTCTACAATGTTCTGTATAAAACTTGAGACTGAAGAATGGTTGAGAATAAACTGTGGCAGACCATCCTGTCACAGACTCTTCAAGGAAACTGGAGCCACCATCCATTGTGAAAGTAATGGAATATACGTGTGTGTGTGTGTGTGTGTGTGTATGCGTGTGTGTATGGGTGTGTGTATTTATATATATATGAAAATTAGGTCAGCTGACAATCAGTGTGTCATTCAAGCCGGTGCCTCATGCTCCCCATTGTCTAGCAGGCTGGCGTCAGGGCTCTAAAGGAGTAAGCAGAAGTGCAGCATTGTATTGGCTAAAGCAAGGTGGGGAAAAGCTTACTTGGTGAAGCTGTGAAGTCACGTTGAAAAGAAGATTACTGCAGGAAGGGGTAAAGAAAAGCTAAAGAATAGAAAGGAATTTCTGTTAAATCAGTCCAACATTCACCTCAGAGGATGCACTTTATTAGATTATTTGCTCACTTACTTTCCATATTTCATTGATTCCTGTTAGATTTTTTTAAAAATTTCTTGGCAGAGTTCAAGACAACAATTATAGAGAGTTTTTGTGTGGTAAATTTTAAAAGGCTTCCTATTTCAGATAATATTTTACCTAAGTTTAAAGGATTTTAAAAAGTTTGGAAAGTATGTGTTCATTGTTTCCTATGACGTGGAAGTTCTATTAAATCTGTTGTCAATCTGAAATTTGTTCCTTTGTGGTTGATCTGCTCCTTTATTCTATATTTCACATTTTTTCTTTCTTTCTAATATTCTTAGATTTCTGTTTACAATATGTAATTGTGGCATTTTGTTTGTTGTTTTCTCACATATTTATCTCTTTTGGCTCTCTGAGATCCAGCAATCTGAAAATGTTCATCTTTAATTCTAGGTGACATCCAGTCATTATTAATTCAAGATTTCCCTTTGCCATCTAATTTATGCCTTTCCGCTTGGAACTCATATTGCAGAGGTGTTGAGCATTACTGTTATCCTCCATGGGTCTTATTTTTTTTTGTTTGGTTTTCCATCTCTTTATCCATTTTTTGTGGCTTTTGAAATAAGATTTCTGAACTTATCATTTTCTAATTCATTCTTTGTGTTTTGCCATTCTATTGTTTAAAAGTTCCATATTTCAACTTTTATATTTTTTATACCCAGTGTTTTCAGTTGATTCTTTATAATGGCTTTTCTTTCCTTAAGTTTCTGATATTGCTTTTTTATTTCCTTTTTCTCTCTCTCTAAGGATATTTATTATTCATGTTTTGAGTTCTTGTCTTGGTGATTTATTTCTTCTGATTCCTCTGTATAAATTGTATCTTAGTCTGTTTCTGCTCATATATCAGAATATCTGAGACTGGGTAATTTATAAAGAAAATAAATTTATTTCTCACATTTCTGGAGGCTGGGAAGTCTAATATCAAGGTGCTGGCATCTGGTGAGGGCACCCTTGCTGTGTCATCATCCTATGGTCGAAGGGCAAGAATGAACAGAAAGAGCACTAAACTCACTTCTGTTAACAAACTCACTCTCCAGATGATGCCATTAACCTATTCATGAGGGCTCTGCCTCTCGAAGGTCCCACCTCCCAACACTGTTACATTGGGAATTAAGTTTCCAACACACGAATTTTGGGGGACACATTTAAACCACAGCAAGTTGTTTAGTTTACTGTGAGTTTTCTTTTTGATAGTGCTTGCATTCTTCCGAGGTTTTCTAAGATTTCCTATTTCCTCACATTGCATGAAAATCATTAGACAATATTCTGGAATCTGAGACTTTTGACCCACCACATGAATTAAGTAGGGCAAAGCCCTTAGGGTCAGATAAACTTCCACGTTGTAATGTGGTTTCATTCCCCTTGACTCAGGAAACCTCCCAGTAGGCACTGCCCTTTTCCACAAATTACCTCCGCCTATTGAGCTAGTCTACATTACTGTGGTGGCAAGGGCAAGGGAAATATCACATCTGGTAAGCTGAACTGCTCTTGCTAAAATGCTTCTCAGCCCAGCAAAATCCCAACTCTGCCTAATGTTGCGATGTCTTCAGAGTCAGAAGCTCACACAGCTCTTGTACTGGTGGCAGCAGGCCAGGTCACAATGCCCTTAGGGCACTATGAGTGAGAGACAGGAGCACAGCTAGATGGCTGTCATGCCACCTGTGTTACATTCATGGTGCCTGCTCTTCAGCCTCACTAGCCTGCCATTTACCACCACCACCACCCCCTCACTATAATCTTGCCACATTCTGTCTTCCTGAGAGTTTTCCAAGGTTCAGTTTTTGTTATTGGCTTTGTGTGTGTTTTATAGCTGTTAGTTGGCTCTGGGATCTATCACTCTGTGTCTGATTTCTATGCCATCCCCCAAGGGTTAAATTTGGTCAGAGCCGGCAGCTCTTAATTTTATGACATTCTGCCTGGAGGCAACTTTTAAATAATTGTTATTGCCCCTCCTTCATTAAAATTGGAGGCACTTGCTAATGACAATTTAAATTCTTCTCTCTAGTTTTAGCACTGCACTCCCTATAAATGTCTTTAGTTTATAATAAAAATAACATTTATTGGCTTTTCAAAAGCTTGCTGAAGAGCAGACCTACAGCATGATCCAAATTTTCATGCAGAAATTATTGAGAATTTACATCCCCAAGTCAGGACTAGGGCACAGGGGAAGGCAATTTTCAAAACCATCCTGAGTGATTCTCATTTACTTGGTCCATAGCCCATATTCTAAAGTAATTGCTAAGGGCAATCTTAGTGAGTATAGCACAGTAGAAGCTAAAGGATGTCTGTTAGGAACCTCTCATGCCCCTTCAAGGAAATAGCCTAACTTCTTAAGAAATTGCGTGCCCCTTAGGCAAGGGCGAATAACATTTTTCAGCATGGTACTTTACAAAGGAATTTCTTAGACAAAGTTATTCCAGTAGTCTCATGTATTACTGGCTATCCATATTAAAAATACTACCAAAAACATTGCACCCCCAAAGTCTAATATGCAGATTATATACTTTTTTTATTTTTACAAATTTCATCTAAATTTGGTGTTATATTCCCAGGAATGCTAGGATTAATCTCAGGTTAGTTTTTACTCCCTGGTTACAAACAGATTTTTTTTTCTCTCTCATAATGTGGGTACTCTAGCTTAGCACTAGGGTGAATACTTAATTCAAAGTGTAGCACAGTACTTAAAATAAAACAGATACATCTTTAAAATGCTATCCATATGTCTAGTAATTCCCCCATTTTGCCTAGGTTTTCTCCTTAAATTCACCAATTTCTCTGGCTCAGAATCTTTTTCTTTTTAATTGCAAGAATTATGCCCTCACTTTATAATCATAATTATGATCACTAGAGATTACACTAAAAATTTCATAGGACTTATAGAAAATGGTTTTGTAATAATTACTGCAAAATATAAACATTCATAAACCTCACCAATGTTTTACTTCCTTTAATGAATGTTAAAATACAAGAGACAGGTAAGTTTTGCAATTTAAGCAATTTCAAAATAAGACTCAAGGTTTAATCTAGACTTTGTCAATCCCCTAATATGAACTGACTCTGTTTTAGCTTCATGCAATCACATAGTAGTAAGTGAATTTTTCTTAAATTGTTACTAAAATTAATGGAGCAAATGTGGAAGGACTATTTCACATAACACATGTATGCATACACACTTATGTAAGAGCACACCAAAGATTTCTATTTTCAAGAATCTATTGGTCACCATTGTGTGCTCCCTCATTTTCCTTCCATCACCAGTAACCATTGGCTTTACCAGTACCTATCAGGAAGGTTCTTCTACTTTTTAGAAGAAAATTTATCCTCTGCATAGTCTCATAAAGAACAAATCAATTTGCTTTTCCCAAGCTTTGTGTAATAGACCCTGGAGTCTGTTTCCTATGTTACCTGATCTAGAAAATGTTTCTTCTTCCTACCCCATTATCCTAGAAGACCCAGCGATTATTTTCTTTTCCCATGCCTCAAGCCTCCAGCCAACAAATTTTCTCCTTTCAAATGCTCGTCTTTCCTTTTTTGTAATGATGGAGTTATGATTAGGTGTACGTTAGCCTTTCTGATTTTACCTGTCACAGTTTTCATTGCTTAATCTCTATGTGATTCATTGTACAGAATTCTTCAAATGTTTAAATCTGTTACCTAGATCATCAGTTCTTTTCAGAAAGCTTATATTTACTGCTGAACTCACTTGTTGAGCTTTTGTCAATTATAAATATTGACAAATTTTTTTAATTCTCCAAAATCTACTTGATGTTTTTAAAAATAGGCTTGACAACGTTGATAATAGCATGCTTTTTACTTGTATTTTCAA
>JAQIFY010000813.1:0-14736 GCA_028533085.1 Varecia variegata
CGAAGTAACTGCCTTACAACGTGTAACTGGGCTGACTTATTTATTTGTATGTGGGGATTTATATGGTGATTTTTCTCTCCAGAGCAACTGAAGTCATTTTTTAAGATGGTAATCACACAAATTTTAACGTGAAGACTAGGGAGCAGCTTTTAATTAATCAGAGGGCTGATAAATTTTCCTGGTGATGATAATTCTGACAACGTTAAATTTCTTGTGAGGACAAGGAGAGGGAAGCAAGGAGGGTGCTTTTATAAAGTCATCGTTATTATTACTCAAGGCAATGAGCTGTTAGTACAAGCTTCATTATGTTCATCTTCCTGTTCACTTCCTGATACTCAAGAATGCACCAGATGCACTTTTCCGGCTCTGTCGGTGGAGTGAGCGTTCCCTGCCAAGCGTGTGGCCGTCCTCCCTGTCCTGGGGAGATCGATGGTCTACCCACGTCTGGCCCCAGGCAAGCTCCAACTCGTTTTCTTCTCAAAGTATCTTGTTCCCTGGGACAGGTTCTACCAGAAATCAGACTGGAAATGTGCCTGCTTACTCACCTCGTCCTAGGTCAGAAGAAAGAGGAAAAAAGTGCCTTGTCTCTGATTGTGCTTACGATAAGCAATTGAGACTTGTCAGATGACAGAATGATTTTAAAAGGAAACCGGTTGTTTTGACAGGGAGACTTCCTAGAAGCTTCGCTAGTTCTGCGAGCTGATGGAATGATCACGTCCTGCACAGACAAGCAAAGGAGCCCTCCTCGTTCTCGTGCTACAACTGACAACCCTGAACACCCTGCACTTGTGTCTCAGGGGAGGTGAACACAAGCTGAAGAAAGAACCGTAGTTTCTAAAAAGATAAACAGAGATCCAGCGATAAGAAATAATATTTTGATTCTTATAAATGGAAAGATGTAAATTAACCATTTAAAAATTCTAAACTATCTTGCATTAAGAAGAATATAATTCGCCAGTTTTCAAAGAGGAAAAGTGAATATGAAGTTTCAAATTTTCTTACCAGTGGAATCAACCTTCAGCTATGTCTTGTGCTCACCGTCGTTTTATTCCGGGTTTTAAGAGGAAAATTTAGACCACAGTTTAGGCAAAACAACAGACTTACAATTTGTTGTTGTTGTTGAGTGTTCTTTTGATGCATAACTTTAAAACTCAAGGATTAGTTTTCAGTATTGTACTGACAAATGTGGCCTAGGTAACACAGGCAATGATTTTTGTCTTTCAGAGTAAAAGTCCTTTGTTCTTCAGCAGTCACACACACACACACACACACACACACACACACACCCTGGCATCTACAACTTGAAAATTGAGCTGCTGCCGGGCCCCTCTGCCATCTGTCCAAGAAAGACATCAGTAACTTGATAAGCTTTCCATATAGAATGACCATCTGCAGTCCTGCTAACTGTACTGAAACTCTGAGCTCCCTGTAGGAAATTTGTCCAAATGTTTTCTCAGGTTGCCCAGTGATTCATGTTTTCAACTACTTTAAAACTAAATAAAAGAGAAACTTTGGTTATATTGGGAGAAATTTCCTTTCAAGCAGAGAACGATCCAAGTAAGCACTTAAACGAAGATTCTATCCAGTTGCACATATTTGATGTTGTGCGTTTCTGGAAAAATATGAGATTAGTTGAAGATATCACTCAGTAAACAGGGATTATGAAAAGTTATGTTGTACAAAGATAGAAATTGACTTTGACACGTTCGTAGAATTAATATCTTTTTTGATATAATATTAAATAGCTTTAGTTATTTAGAATTATCATAAATTAAAATGGTTACTTTCAGTAAATTTAATCCCCAGAACTGAAAACAAGGCTGTCCTTGTTTAAATGGAGCTTTACTAACACACAAGCAGAATGTGCTAGAGTAAAAAACTTAGAGGATAATTTCAAATCTAATTACTAAAAACTGGAAAAAACTATCTGAACAATGTAAAGTCAGTCTCCTCATTTTATTTATTTTAGTTTCATTTGTTTCAGGTTCTAACATTGTGTTCTGGTTAGCACTGGTCGTCATGCAAGTTTAAAACATTCCTATTAAACTGAACTAAAAACAGAAATCACAGGACAGCCTTGAAAGCATAAACTTATCTTTCACCAAGTAGGGTCCAAAGAATATATTAAGCAACGCTAGACTCAGGTACTGTTTTAAAATAGTTTTGGCACAACAACTGGAAAAACTGAGAGCTTAGAACTAACTGTGTCACACATAGTGCCAGTAAGCTTTTATTCTGCCTAAGTGGATAGATGATAATCAGATGGATTATTTTAACAAGAATTGCATAAGGGAAAACCAAAGTAGGTTCTTCTCAGGTTTTATGAAACTTTACTAGCTTTAAAATGGTATCTAAGTGACTCTCTGGGAGATCCATTTATCAACTGTTAAACTACAAAATACAAGTTATTAGAGTATAACCCCCTTTAGTCTTAACAGCTTCCGCTCTTTTAAATGCATATAAAATAACGTTAGTGCTTTCATCAGACATGTGTGGAATACCCAAAGCAAATACAATCTTATTGCAGGTTTTATTGCATTTGCAACTGTGATAAAGACATAGTTTTTCTTATGAAGGTAATAATCAATTAGGAGAGATTTGAAAATGTTTAAAGGAATGTCTACAGCATGGATATCATCAGTACTGTGAATAAATTCTAAATACTTCTTCATAGCCAAGCACATTAGAATACTTACTAGTCACCATTAAATTTAACAGTTTTATTGTCAAAGATAAAATGCTTGTCATCATGAAAAGGACTTGGCATTTATCAAAATAAGTAATGATTAAAATAAATGAAAAGATACATGAAGTTCATTACACATACTTTAATTTCAAACACTTAAATTGTAATAGTAAGTATGCTCATCACAGTAAAATGGTGGGACAAGTTTTCCCCTATTACTTTCTGAAGTCAAGGAAAAAAGGGTAGATTTCACAAACACATCTAATTTCAATGTCTCAAAAACCTCATTATAATTGCATGTTTCAAAGTCAAACAATTGGAAGGTTAAACTTTTTGCTTAAAATTATTTTTCTTTGTAATATTTACATTTTATGTTAAAAAGTTCTTCTATTATCAAGGCTTTGGCTGCATCCCACAAATTTTGACATGTTATATTTTCACCCTTAGTTGGTCTAAAGTATTTTAAAATTTTCCTTATGATTTCTTCTATGGGTTAATTAAAAATTATTTCTCAATTTTCAAGTATTTGAGGATTTCCCAGTCACCATTCAAAAGTTTATGTCTAGTTTAATTCCATCTAAGTCAGAAAACACACACTGTATGATTTCAGTCCTTTGAAAGTTTTACAGCTTGATTTATGGCCAAGTTTTTGGCCTATTTTCATAAGTGTTTTAGATACACTTAAAAATAACATGTATCCTGCAATTGCTGTATTATGTTTTCTATAAATTTCAATTTTGTCAAGCTGGTTAATAGTGTTATTCAAATTTATCATATACCCATTGCCCATTGATATTTTTATCTGCTCCATTTACAAATTTCTGTGAGATATTGGCCTAAGCAAAGAATTTATAAAGAAGACCCCAAAAGCAATCATAGCAACAATAAAAATAAATAAATGGGACCTGATCAAATTAAAAAGCTTCTGCACTGCCAAGGAAACAAACAATAGAGAACAGACAACCTACAGAATGAGAGAAAATATTTGCATGCTACACATCCGATAAAGGGCTGATAACCAGAATCTACAAAGAACTCAAGCAAATCAGTAAGAAAAAATCAAACCACCCCATTAAAAAGTGGGCAAAAGACATGAACAGAAACTTTTCAAAAGAAGATAGACTAATGGCCAACAAACCTATGAAAAAATTTTCAACATCTCTAATCACTAGGGAAATGCAAATCAAAACCACAATGAGATATCCTAGGGGATATCTCCAATGAGAATGGCTTTTTTCAAAAAGTCCCAAAACAACAAATGTTGGCGTGGATGCAGAGAGACAGGAACACTTTTACACTGTTGGTGGGACTGCAAACTGGTACAACCTCTGTGGGCAGTAGAACGAAGATACCTCAAAGAACTAAAAGTAGACCTACCATGTGATCCAGCAATCTCACTACTACCCAAAGGAAAAAAAGGACATTTTATGGAAAAAAAAAAAAAAGACACCTGCACCCTAATGTTTATAGCAGCACAATTCACAATTGCAAAGATGTGGAAACAACCCAAGTGCCCACCAATATATGAGTGGATTATTAAAATGTGATATACGGATACCATGGATTACAACTCAGCCATAAAAAAAAATGGTGAACTAATACCTCTTGCATTAACCTGGTTGGAACTGGAGACCATTCTTCTAAGTGAAGTATCACCAAAACGGAAAAACAAACACCATATGTAGTCACTATTAAATTGGAACTGATCGAACACTTATGTGCATATATGGAAATACAACTCATCGGAAATTAAGCAGATGGAGGGGGGAGGGGATGAGTACATTCACACCTAATGGGCCCAGTGCACACTATCTGGGGGAGGGGCATACTTATAACTTTAACCCAAACTGTACAAAAGCAATTTATGTAAGTAAAACGTTTGTACCCCCATAATATTCTGAAATAAAATAAAACAAAATAAAAATTTCAAGAGAGATTTCTGTTAAAATCTCCAAATGTGATTGTGGGTTTGTCTATTTTCCTTTTTACTTCTGTTGGATTTTGTCTCAAGTATTGTGAATCTTTGTTATTAGGGGCATTTGCATTTAGAATGATTACGTTTTCCTGATGAATTGACCCTTTGGTTATTATTAAATGTTTTCTTTATTCCTGATAGTACTTATTGACTTTTAGTCTACTTTATCATATACTAATATAGCTACATTTATTTTTTTATTATTTGTTTTCGAATCCTATTATTTCCAAACTCTTTGCATCCTTATTTTAAAGGCTAGATAATATTAGACTGGATTATAAAAGAAGACACAATTATAAACTACTTTGTTTGGTCTTGTGTGTAAATCCAATCTGAGATTTTCTACATTTTAAGTGGAGTTTTCATGCCATTAATACTTAATGTATTATAATTATTGATATGTTTTATGTTTGAACTTACGTCTTCCACCTTGATGATTTGTTTTTATTATCTCTTGTCCTCTTGTTCCACAATTTCATGGCTTCTTGTATATTATTTGAATATTTTTTAGTATTCTATTTTACCTATCCTACTGGCTTCTTCATTGTGTAATACTTCTTAGTGATTACTTAAAAATTACAATATTCATCCATAATCTATCAGAATGACCCTCAAATTAATAGTATACAACTTCAAAACCAACGTAAGACCTTACATATACCCCCTTTCTTCTCATTGTGCTATTATATGTTTTACTTCATATTTTAAATGCTACAATGTATTATTATTGCATTTGCTTTAAAAAGCCAAAGAAAAAATTTAAATCATTTTTTACATTCATCCACATATTTAACCTTTCCTGTGCTCTTTATTTTCTTCATGCAGATGCAATCTTCTATCTGGGGTTCCTTCTCTGCATCCTGCAGAAACTTCTTTAATTGATTGTTCACGTGTGCCGTATGCCGTGTGCCATATGCCGTATGCCGTGTGCCGTGTGCCCGCTAGTGAAGTACAATCTCGTATCTTGCTTGTTGGAAAACATTTTCATTTCACCTTCACATTGGCAGATACTTTTGTTAGATCAAAAAATTGTGTATTGACTTCCATTTATTAATAGCATTTTACGATGGTATTCCATTGTCTCCTGGCTTCCATCGTTATTTATATTTAGTCAGTCATCCCTCATTTTTATCTAAGGTTGTTTTAAGGTTTTTCTCTTTATGTTTGGTTTCAAATAGTTTGACTCTCCTGTACCTAGGTACGATTTGCTTTGCATTTACTCTGCCTGGTGTTTACTAAGCTTCTGAGTTCTGCAGTTTGGAATTTTAATAAGTTTTTAAAACTTCTTGGCAATTTTCTCTTCATATATATTTTTTTCTACCTCATTCTCCTTTTTCTCTACCTCATTCTCCTTTTTCTCTCCTACAATACAAATTACGTGCATATCAGACCATCTTATATTTTCTTTCAGATATTTACTTTTCAGTTCTGTTTCCAAGATAATTTTTAGATTATCTTTTTCTATGTGTTTCAGTTTTGATTATTTCTATTCACCTGTTGCTAATGATTTCTTCTGTTTAATTCAGCCTGCTGTTAGTCCAATCCAATAAATTCTGTATGGCAGATTTTTAAAATTAATACGCATTATTTTTAAGGGCAGTTTTAGGTTCACAGCAAACTTCAGCTTATTCGGCAAAATTCCTGTAGGAGAGAGCTGACGGGAAGGCAGGGCTCCTGTGGCTCCCTCAGATTTCAATCCACTATGTCAGGCAGCCCGGGTTGGCTCTTTTCCCTTTTCCCTAATAATTTTTCTTTGCCAGTAACAAGCTACCGGAGGGTAGTCTGCCTGTGATGCCCAGACTACCCTCAGAGATGAAACTGGCCACGGACCTATGATACCCTCATTTAGGAAAGGTTTGTCCAACTTTAGAGTTTAGTTTCTTCAGACTTACTCATTGATGACTTAAAATACACATACTGTTTTTTAGTTTACTCATAAATTTCTCATAGCTACAAGGGAATCAATGGTTTTTTCAACCTTCTACAACCTAACCAGAAATGTAAAAACAGTGTGTGATGCACTTGGTTACTCACTTGTCTTTTTCCTCTGCATTTAGGGTGTTGTAATATTTGAATTTCTCTTCTCTCTTTTTGTGAACTCCTTTTCTCCCTTTTTCCTGAAGGTTTGCATTCCTCAGGGCTCTTTCCTTGGCTTTATTCTTTCTCATATTTCTCTCTTGGGATGATCTTATCCACTCTCTTGCACGTGTTAGTGATCCCAAAATCTATTTCTTGCCTAAGCTGGGGGGATGACATAATAGCTTTCAGCCTTTTTGAAATATAGAATATCTTTTGAGGTTAGAGACTTTAAAGAAAAAAGAACAAATGACTTCAGTTTCTAAAGAACAGCAAAGAGGAAAATTTTAGGGCAGAAGTGTTTATTTAAAGAGGAAACAACACACTAATTGACAACCATATGTTTAAAAATTTCACTATAATTTGCAGCCAAAGGAACTTACAAATTTTGTACAGATTCTTTCATCATCAGATCATTTATAAATACAATTTTCTTTCAAGGAGAGAATCATATTTTTATAGATGAAAAAGTGAAGTCTTACAGTAGTTAAGTCAGTCTTGGAAATAGCTTTTAAAAAATCATTGTTCAAAAATTATAATTAGCTCATGCAACTCTGTATGTGATGGAAACACTTAGTTTGATTATTGTGTTACACTCCAATTTACTAATTTCTTAGAAAAAAAGCAAATATTATAAGTATAAAATGATGCTTTTTGTTAGACCAGAAACTTTTTTTTTTTTTTTTTTTTTTGAGACAGAGTCTCGCTTTGTTGCCCGGGCTAGAGTTCCGTGGCGTCAGCCTAGCTCACAGCAACCTCCAACTCCTGGGCTCAAGCGATCCTCCTGCCTCAGCCTCCCGAGTAGCTGGGACTACAGGCATGCGCCACCATGCCCGGCTAATTTTTTCTATATATATTTTTAGTTGGCTAGATAATTTCTTTCTATTTTTTTTTTTAGTAGAGACGAGGTCTCGCTCTTGCTCAGGCTGGTCTCGAACTCCTGAGCTCAAACAATCCACCCGCCTCAGCCTCCCAGAGAGCTAGGATCACAGGCGTGAGCCACCGTGCCCGGCCAGACCAGAAACTTATTTCTTATTAGACCTGCCATGATGTTCAGACTCTGGAAGTACACGGTAATGCTCAATGCCATGGAAAAGGGACTTTCACAATCTTACTCTCATTTGTGGAGCTCAAAGAAGACTCTGGAATAAAGCTTCCCATACACTAAATAATTCCATCTCTTTTATAGATTAGAATCATCAAAAATTCAAAATTTTAAAAAATTTGGCAGCATGTGTATATATATGTATATATGGCCTTACATGTATTACAGATAAATTACCTAAACAAAACACAAGCCCACCGAAGCTTTTTAAAAGGTTATATTTCATAAGTTTGCCCAGTGAAAACAATAAGCAAGGTCCCGTAATGTCACATTCAAAGCCATTCAAATAAGCACAGCATCCACACAAAGACAGTGGACTGTGATACAAAGAGATTCAATACAAGTTTTCTAGATCCTCCTTCCAAATAGAGTCAGAAATTCCAGAGCTACCACTCCATAGTTGTTTTTCTTTCCCCATTATGATACAAAATTACTTAAATTTCAATATAGCTTAAATACTAGTCTTGAACACTACGATTTCTAAGCCTGAACTTTTTAAACCATGAACACTCACCATCTCTGAAAATTTCAGAATAACAAATACACATCTAGGAATTTAACCCAGACCATGTACGACGACTATAAGCACACATTACTTTTGTATTAAGAAAAAGATAGAAGTTATTTTTAAAAGTAAGATTCTTTGAGCCTACAGCTCAACTTTATTAACGTTCTAGGGAAATGACGCAAATTCCAAATGGAATTCCAAGTCCAAGGCAGAGGATGCGTGTTCTAAATAAAATGAGTTTCAGATCCTTGGTATTCTCACACATGTTGCTGCAACATGCTCTGCTTTGTGTTATGATTGCTGGTAGGACTCTGCCAAGGAGTTATTAAAAGCAAATCTAACAGTAAGCAATGATTTTCCCGTCAGCAGCTGCCTCGCAGCAAGCGCTCTGTCCCAGGCATATGGAACTAGCGCGCACTCCACAGTCGTCGTGGGCTTTATCATCAGTAGGCGGCTGCTGGATTCATGCTGTTCGACTTGGGTAGTTTCAGAGTCTCCAGTTTGCAATTCACTGCTCGTTTTGATTTGTACGTTTGCATTTATTTCTCTTTTCTCAGAGTCATTGTCCAAGGAAATTTTCCTTAAATTCATTCTTTTTTAAACCTAAAATGTTGTCTTCCCAGGTTAAAACAAAAAATTTAAGAGAAGCTGAAAACGAATTTAAGATTTCTTTCACATCATCGCTCTCCTTCCTTCGGCATTTGATGTTTCTCCATCGTCGTTATTAACACACACGGATTTGGGGGCCCATGGTGTGCCGGCCACGGGGGGCAACGTACCATGATCACAAACGACACAGAAAACATAGCCTGTGTCAAGGGTTTTACAGTCTTGTTGAGGATTTGTGACTTATGCACATAAAGTCGCGACACGAGACAGTCTGGGATGGGCGGGAGAAGTTCCCTTCAGGTGGACGTGAGCTGTCTGCGGCCGCCACGGTGACGTGCAATAAACAAATGACCACGAAGCCTCGTGAGTGCTTGTTCCTTGCACGGCGGGGCCTTGCTCTCTGGTTTCCGGGTGGCTGGTCCGGCAGGCCTGGACTGGCCCCGCGGGGGCAGCTCCACTGCTCTGCCAGCTGCTCGCTGCCCAGCGCCAGCCTGGCGCTCTCCCCTTGGCCGTGGCAGAGGGCGAGACAGGCAAACCGGACGCACAGCACTGGCAAGACCAGCAGGTGGGCCAGGAACCGGGACCCCGGGAAGACCTGAGGGTGTGCAGCACCCTGCTGCGCCTGAGGCCTTGTGGAAGTCTCGGTGAGGACACCAAGGGACATTGAAGACAATCTTATCTTGACATTAAAGGCAGGGAAACCCGGGCTGATTTGTTTTCTGTTGCTGCTATAACAAATTACTATGAATTTAGGAGCTTAAAACACCACAAGTCGGCTGGGCACTCACACTCACACCTGTGATCCTTGCACTCTGGGAGGCCGAGGCAGGAGGATCGCTTGAGGTCAGGAGGTTGAAACCAGCCTGAGCAAGAGCAAGACCCCGTCTCTACTAAAAATAGAAAAATTAGCCGGGCATGGTGGCACATGCCTGTAGTCCCAGCTACTCGGGAGGCTGAGGCAGGAGGATCGCTCGAGCCCAGGAGTTGGAGGTTGCTGTGAGCTAGGCTGACTCCTGGGGCAGCAGAGCCAGTCTCTGTCTCAAACAAACAGAGAAAAACCCCACAAGTGTATTATCTCATTGTTTGACAGGTCAGAAGTCTGGGTTGGCTTCCCTTGTTTCTCTGTTCTGGGTTTCTCAAGGTCAAAGTCAAGGTGCTACTTGGCTAGATTCTTCTTAGGATGCTCTAGCAAAAAATCCATCTCCAAGTTCATTTAGCTGGTTGGCCAAATCCAGTTCTTGTGACTGAAGGACGGAAGTCCTGTGTCCCTGCTGTCTGCCAGCGGGGGTCGTCCTCAGTCCCTGCAGACCACCCCACAGGGCCTGGCCCCTTCCCCTTCCGAGTCAGCAATGGTGGTCGGGTTGTGCTCAGATCTCTGAGCTTCAGATCTCTCTGCCTCATCCACTGCGCCAGCCAGAAAGCCTTATCTGCTTCTGAAAGCGTGTGTGATTGGATTTGGCCCACCTGGAAAGTCCAGTATGATCTACCTATTCTAAGGCTCCTAATCCTAATCACATCTGAAAAACCCCTTTTGCCCTGTAGCAGATACTCGAAAATTCCCTTGCAATACCTGGGATGACACAGATCCCAGCCAATCCTTTCCCACGAACAGCCCAGCACAAATTCAATAGCCATAAGCCCCCGGACTGTCTACTCCAAATTCTGCATATTTTAGCAATTATCAGCCTGTGTGTGACGCCATGTGCTAGCATTTGGATCTCAAAAAATATAATGGCTATGAGCAGAAAACATATGTCCACTATGTGATCGCTCTTTCTCTCCACCCCCAGGGAAGAAAACAGGATCCAAGGCAGAGGCAGCACCAGTGATCTGACTGTTCCCAGAGAACTTCATCCTCAAGGACAGCACTCTGCCCGCCTCACTGTTCCCGGGACCCAACTTGGGTTTCTGCTGAGTTTCCAGGCAAATGTAAGTTTGCAGCAGGCGAACTTCTTCTTTTCCTCTTTTCTCCTCATCGGCACCACCACAAGCTCCAAATAGCTCCCTTCCTACCTGTCTGCAAACCAACGTGGAATGACACCACCTTCTCCCCCATGAACTCTTCCTAACAGCCTCAACCTGGCCAAGTAGAAGCCTCAGTGGCGGGGGAACACAGTAGCTGCCGGGGTTCACACCCAAGGCGGAGCAGACCGTTCCCGGCACACAGCACGTCTTTTTCCACATGCCCAAGGGATCTAGGCCCTGTGTGCCCAGAGCTGGCTTCCCTCCTCAAGCCTTTGTGCCATCACGACAGCACCACACGGTTCCCCTCTACGCCCAGTGCCGCGCGTGTATGTGTGTGCGTGTGCGTGTGTGTGCATGTGCGTGCATGTACGTGTGTGTGCGTGCACGTACATGTGTGTGCGTGTGCGTGCATGTACATGTGTGTGCGTGTGCATGTGTGCATGTGCATGTACATGTGTGTGTGTGCGCGCGTGCATGTACGTGTGTGTGCGTGTGCGTGGTGGTGTGGAGAGTGCTCATGTCCACCCACTTCTTTCCAGCAGAATACAGATATGATGCAGGGACACACACTGATCCCTTTACTGAACATCATTTTTTATGGCTGTGACTTGGTCTCAGAGGAACATGTGTTGGTGAACAGAGTTTGCCCAGGACTTAAACTGCTCTAATTCTTTAAGGTATCGAGTGTTCCTGCTCCGAGAAAGAGAAGCTTGCTTGCTTGTGAAGGAAACAAGAAAATTACAATTGGTTGACAAAACCCAACTGAAATAGCTATGAAAGGTCACGTCGACAAGGCTCATGTTTTCGTAGGACTTTTTAAAATGCAAAATGTCTCTAGATAGTAAAAATAATCCTGGTGGTGACACAGCAACATTGTGAAGTCCTGTATAAAAGTCTGTTTAATGTAAAAGAGATTAAATTAACTCCTGCTGAAAAGTCCATTAAATACACACTAATCTATTGCTGAAAATTCACCAAGCAGAGGATTCAATCTGTTCCATTTCAATCTTGAGTTTTTGCAGTCCCTGAAAGATACCTGGATTAAAAAATAGGTATGGTGATCTGTGACCTCTGGAGTCTTCAGGGTACAGCTGACTCCTGTTTAAAGCTTCCAAAAGAGCTGGGGTTTTTTTACAGTAACTGCTACTTGGAACAGAATGATACTTATCCCTGGGAAGTGCTGACATTTTTGTTGTTGCTGTTACTCTGTGACTTTTGTAAGGAATTCATCTAAAGCTGTAAAATGTTGGCACAAAAGAGAAACAACATTTTCTGAAGGTCTGCAATGTCTTGGGCACTTTGTCACAGAGAGCTCTAACTTCCACACCAATTTTCAACACAGGCATTACTATCTTGATTTCGCAAGTGTGAAACTAAGGGTCCTAGGTAGTTTCTCTGTGCTTATGCTCATACATCAGTGGTCCCCAACCTTTTTGGCACCAGGGACTGGTTTCATGGAAGACATTTTTTCCATGGCCAGGGGGTGGGGGTGGGAGAGGAGATGGTTTTGGGATGATGCAAGCTCATCACGTTTACTGTGCAGTCAGACCCCCTGCTGATGCTAATCTGCATTTGCAGCTGCTCCCCAGCGCTGGCATCACCACCTCAGCTCCACCTCAGATCATCAGGCATCGGATGCTCACAAGGAATGTGCAACCCAGATCCTTCCATGCACAGTTTACGGCAGGGTCCGCACTCCTCTGAGAACCTAATGCCACTGCTGATCTGACAGGAGGCGGAGCTTATGCAGTGATGCAGGGGATGGGCAGCGGCTGTAAATACAGGTGAAGCTTCGCTGCTCGTCACCGCTCACCTGCTGCGCGGCCTGGTTCCTAACAGGCTGCGGACAGGTACCGGCACAGCCCAGGGGTTGGGGACCACAGTCATAAATGACTGCGTTTATATTCAGACCTAGGCCCAACCTGCAAATTCCTTCCCACCTCAAAGCTGTTGCTTCTGGGGTTCGTGGTTTTGTGACCCTGTGCCCAGGGTCCGGGAGCCCCTTCTGATTCCAGAGCCTTCTACGGTCAGGTCTCTCTCCACACCCTGCCCCAGCGCCTTGTTTCTTTCCTGCGCAGCATTTAAGGTATTTATTTACTTGGCTGCTTGTTTAGTTGGCTCGTTTTTTGCCTCTCTCCTCCTCTAAAATGTCAACTCCATAAGGACAGGGACCGTACTTAAGTTATTCGCTTTGATATTGCCAATGCTTAGCACAAGCCTAACGTACAGTAGGCACTTCAGTAAATACTAGGTGACTCTAAATGACTCCTAGCTTTTTTCACTTGCTTTGTTGCCTCTTGCAGACCATTTGTTCTATTGAAAATTGTTTTGTTCATTAATTCCCAAAGTAAAAAAAAATATTAAAAATAAAGTAGTAAGAATAAAACGTCCTGATTGGATACTTTAGCTCCATTTTACTGTTTCTCATACAAATCTTTCTGATTTCTTGCATCACTGGAAAATCGAGATGTTTTAACACCCCCCAAAATCAACCTAGAATAACTATAGAGTAGACAATCCCTACAGAGCTATTAGTTTCGTGGCGTGTCCGGCATTCTGCATCCACAGCACTATTTTCTTTTCTTTTCTTTCTTTTTTTTTTTTTTTGAGACAGAGTCTCGCTCTGTTGCCCGGGCTAGAGTGAGTGCCATGGCGTCAGCCTCGCTCACAGCAACCTCAAACTCCTGGGCTCAAGCGATCCTCCTGCCTCAGCCTCCCAAGTAGCTGGGACTACAGGCATGCGCCACCATGCCCGGCTAATTTTTTCTATATATATTTTTAGTTGTCCAGACAATTTCTTTCTATTTTTTTAATAGAGATGGGGTCTCGCTCTTGCTCAGGCTGGTCTCGAACTCCTGACCTCGAGCGATCCTCCCGCCTCGGCCTCCCAGAGTGTTAGGATGACAGGCGCGAGCCACCGCGCCCGGCCCCAGCACTATTTTCTATCCTTTCCATGGCAGGTTGGCAGAACTGTACAAATGTGCGCTACGGGTACAAGAAGGGAGCATTTTGCTGTCTCGGGCAACTAACGTAAGTCAGGCATCGTTCTCTATCTGCAGATTCGAAGTACCAATAGGATACAATCCCCGTCCCTAAGGAACTCACAGTTACCTAAATCAGCTTACGTGAATTTCCATGTTCCCACCTACTAAAGAAAATTAACACTGACAGCCACAGAGACACAGAGCTTGGGGTCTGGAGGACAGAGGAAAGAGTAAATAGCAACAGGGTTGCCAGTCTTTGTGTATTTCCTTTTCATTATTATCAGCTGCAGTGCACTGTATGCGCCCTGGCTGACCTTAAAGGAAGGATTTGATGTGTGAGAATTTGCCATTTGTTTCTCATTGTTTCCGCTGCTGGCTGACTAGTCATAGTCTAACTTTACTTAAAGCCCAAGGGACGTTAAAAAAGCGCATTTCATCTCCCACTCCGTAACAGCAGGGAAAGTTATGGGAAAGTAGATGCAATGACCACACACAGATCGAGCATCATCTTGCTTTGCAAATGCAGCTTAGCTGAATTTGCTCAGCTTAGGACAAATTTCACTAAACAGTCTATCTGGCTAGAGTGAGTGATTTCAAGTCTAGCCTGATTTTCGAGTACTGTTCTCCTACACAGCACACGGTGCGATTCTTAACACAAATGAAGCGGGGACAGAGGAGCATTAGCAAGGGTTCCAGCTGCCTGAATTTTGGGGTCACAGTCACTTACCACTGTAATTACACCTTCAAGCATGTTGTCTCCAGCTATAAAGACCGATGATGGGAAATGGCATTCACTATCTACAGATAGATGCACACTGCTTAGAACCA
>JAQIFY010000814.1:0-14736 GCA_028533085.1 Varecia variegata
TCTTTCCCTATTTGGACTCCCTTGATTCTGCTCTCTTGCCTGATAGCTCTCGCAAGGACTTCCAGTACTATGTTGAAAAGTAGTGGAGACAGTGGGCAGCCTTGTCTGGTTCCAGTTTGAAGTGAGAATGTTTTCAGTTTTTCCCGATATATATGAATTTTGGCTTTTTTTTTTTTCTTTCAAAGTATTATCGGAGTACAAATGTTTTGTTACATGGATAGCTTTTCGAATGCTTGAGTCATGGTTGTAAGTGTGCCCGTCACCCAGATAGTGTTCATTGTACCCGTTAGGTAGGTTTTCACCCATCCCATCCCCTTCCACTGTTTGATTTCCATTGAGATATACTTCTCTCTACACACACGTGTGCTCATCAGTTAGTTCCAATTTATTAGTGAGTACATGTGGCATTTGTTTCTCCATTCCTTAGATACTTCCCTCAGGATTTATTCCTAGTTCTGCCTCTGTCTGGCAGTGAGATCTCAAGGGACTTCTTTTGGCTTCAGTTTCATTAGCTAAAAACTAAATGGTCTGGAAGTCTCTAGTTTCAACATTTCCTCTATCAGCAACATTCCATGATGCCATAGTCCCTTAGTGCAGAGATTACTAACATCTGACACATCTCCCAGGCTCTTCTGCATCCTCACAGCGCCTCACACCATGGCTTTCCCACTGCCACCCACTCCTTGTGCTCCACCACCCCCTAGGGCTCCCAGCCACTCCTGCTGCAAACACAGACGTCTCACGGCTTGCTCCTCACACACAAAGGGGAGTTTCTACCTTCTCCTCGACACACCTCCGTCCAATCTCCCTGGACTTACAGAGGTTGCCAGGCGCTGGGAAGATACATTGCAAGAATTAGGGTGTGCTCCATTCCCATCTCAACTCTCCCCCAAAAGCAGCCCAGGTCCCCTTGAAATGATGCCAAATTTTCTACACAAGCTACAACAATTAAATACTTAATACTCAGTTGACAATTCTGTTTTTATTGCAATGTCTTCTTTACTCAAACAAAAAGCTAAAACAGAAAGGTGATTTTCACTTCGGGCAAATTAGTCAAGTCTCTTAGTATACTGCTGGCTGAACTGTCAGGAGACCCAATTCTGAGAAGCTTGGCTTGGAGAACCACGACTCACCAACTGACTGCACTGGTGGGCACTGCCTTCAGGCCCATGTGCCCACAAGTGCACTTGTGCAGGCTCTGTGTGATCTCCACACAAGTAGCAAACTCTCCATTTCAGGAGCAATGAACTAATGAAGCCAGGAAGAATCACACCACTAGGCATCAGACAGGTGCCCACAGAGGTGGAACAATTCATCACAGTCAACACGGCAACCATCATTCCACCAGGAAGAAAGGGACGCACGTGCCAATTAAGTTTCTTGCTCAGACTGCTAAAATTACAGCATTAACACTGCCCACACATCTTCCTGCTATTGGATCCATACGAATCTTGTGAAGTCCATAGGAACAAAAATGCCAGAAGAATTAAATATTGGATATAAAAAGTGACAAACTTATTTTAATAACATATCTAAAACCATGGTGCTTATTCTGACCCTGACAATGGTATTTACTACCTGATCATGTCAGAGAGTGAACATTACAATTAGCTCTCTCTACTTGCCACATTTTTTGTGAATTTCTGTAAGATAATTAGTATGACTGCTTAAAGCTGTAGGAGTATAACCTTTCTCTGTTTCCTGCTGGAAATGTGGTTGCTGCAATTTGGGTCAAGTATCTTAAAACTTCCCAGAAAGGACTTTCAGAAACAATTCCGAGAGGGAAATGAGGAAGTTGCCAGAGAAATTCTAGAGAAGGAAGGGGCAGTGATGCCTGTAAGCTGGGTCCCTTTGGGGCAGATAATGAACTGAGGATCAAAAGTCCCTGCTAGACAAGAAGTAAGACCCTCTTGTGTGATCAGTGAGGGGAGAGAACTCAGGAAGAGGAGTCTCTGGGCCATCACAGGAGGTTGACACCTGGGAGTGCAGGCCATGCTGGGCTTCCTGGCCACCCGTCTGCAAGAGGAGGCCAGGCCACTGCCGTTGCAAAGAGCAGCTCTGCACTGAGGGTCACCATGCAGCCTGACTGAGCTCAGACCCAATGTCAGACAGCACTAATGATTTCACGCACTTAGTTCTCGGCTGTTTGAAATTCACAGGCAAGAAGTCAGCAGAGTCAATACCACAATAACCCAGGTGAAAAGTGGATAATTTGGCTGTAAATTAGTAAAGTGTTGAGAGATGGACAGAAGATCTTGTGGAAGTAAAAGATATTTCAGTGCAAAGAGAATGCCGAAATCATTGGTTTAAGAAATATGAAAATAAAAGAATATACTCTCAAATTCTGACTCTCATAGAATGATCAGAGCATTCGTCTTAGAGAAGGATCTAAGTAGAAAGAAATTGGAGTTCTCACTGTGGTAATCTGGAGACATAAAACATACGTAAAAACATTAGAAAATGTTTTCAACATGGAGAAACATTTTGTGGCAATTGTGAAATTCAAGCATTGCTTTGAAGTGACATTTTTAGGTCTAATGTTGCAATTTAGGAATACAAACATATTACCATTGAAACATCAAACTCGATATTGTTCACAGGATGATTATGTTCTCTGTATTTATGGAAGTAGATATGAAGAAAACTTCACCCTTTTCTTTTTGAAATGGGGGGATGAGATTTTTTTAAAAACCCTTTCTGTATTTATTCATATGTAATCTTCCAATCTCATTGTGGATGATTTGTAAAAATTTGAGAAAAGAAATAAAATCACCTAAAATCCAAGAAACCTCCTTTTAATACTTTGCTTAATTGTTTTTCTATAGGGTATAATCATACTCTACACACAATGCTCTTTTCTGTATTTAGGTTTTAACGTGTCTCATTTGATATTCCACAGGTCCCATTGACAGTTAAGAGATACAGGACTAATGAAGAGAGGACTATTCAACAGTAGAGTGGCATCTCCAGGAGTCAGCTAAGGACTTTTTCAATCTGTAATTGAGAACTTAGTGGCAGCTTGTGCAATTTGCACATGGATTTATCAACTCCAAACAATGCCAGCTTATACCTCTCCAAATAAACAAAGGTGACTCTAAGTAATAAAAATATTTTATGTCTGCCAAGTCTTGGACTTTTACATTTACATTGTTCTTATAATTAAAAGACTTTCTGTAGTATAGCATATTTGGACAATAGAGTTAAACTCATTGTGTAATTTAGAGAGAAAATGTAGTATAGAGCACTGGTTCCCCAAGTGTGCTTACCAGATCAGCAACAGCAGCAGAATTTTGAAACTTAGAAATGCAAATTCTCAGGCCCTAGACCAGGTTTACTGACTAGGAAACTCTAGACATCCAGTCTGAGTATTTGGATTTCTAACAAGTTCCCAGCTGAGAATGGTTAAAATCCACTGGAATCCAAAGCTCATTTCTAAAGTTACTACAAAAACAACTTTCTAAAGCATTTCTTTTAGACAAATTCCAGGAAAATATTCAGAAGCACCCAGGTTTGCTATTGAAATCCATGATCTTTTAATAGTTCTCTTTATCAGAGTAGTCACAAGTTGTTTGGATCTCTAATTTTAGTACTTACAAGGCTTTCTTCTTGAGTAAATTATATATAAATGATGGTTTTTCAAGCAATCAGACACAGCTGATTAGGGAATCACACTTTAAGAGCCAATAGATTACAAAATAGATTCTAAGTTATACTCAACCCCTCACCAACTGTATAAGTTTGAAAAAATTGTTTAACTCAATCTTCTTATATTGAAATAGGGATGAGTTAGTGGCATCTCATAAAAAAATGCTACAAGAGTTAAATGAGCTAACCATTTAAAATCCTGCCTGAAATCTAGTAAGTTCTGTATAAGTATTTGTTAAAATAAAATGTATGAAATCAATTGCATCTGTTATATTTTACCCATAGTTATCCCATTGCACCTGTGTATATCTGCCAGCATTTTATTTCCAGATGGCTAAAAAAAAAAAATCACTATAACCCATAGGTTTCTAATCCCAATAGACAATTAGAATCACCTGGGAATATTAGGAACAGGTGCAGTTTGGCAGCACTAACCACAGGAAAAGGGGAGAGGGGCAAAAATGAAGAGGACAACAAACATTTAGAACCTAACCTGCAATGGCGGGAACTTGCAGTTAGGGACTTTTCCTGGCCAGGAGTATGTGCAGAAACTAGGAGTTCATGTCCAAAGGTAACCTTTTCCTCATTAACATGAATTAGCATAGTAAAAATCACACCCATCGGCACCATGATGGTTTACAAATGTCATGGTAACCCTTGGAAGTTACCCTACAAGGATAAAAGCGGGGACAGGGGTGGGGTGGGGGGGTGGACTTTGCTCCAAGAACTCTCCATGCTTTCCCAGAGAAATAATGAATATTCTGCCTACCATTTAGCATATCGTAAGGTATAGGCATAAAAGTAAAAGTGTGGTAAGACCGCAGTGTCTTCTCCACTCATGGCGATAGACCTGTTTTCCCTCAGGACCCGTACTTTTGCTTTCAATTTCTGTGTTGAAATAGTGCTTGTGTGAGTTGCTTGTGTGAGTAAAAGCCGCTTGTTTGAGTTGCTTGTGTCTGTCATCACTCCGTGGCACCAGCCTGGCTTGTGATTCTTCCAAGCCAAGAGTTAAAGAACTGGGGCAACACTCCTCAAAAAATCAACCCTGACAGGAAGCTTTTAAAAATTACTGATTTCAGAATGCACTGTTGGTGGTAATGTAACTTAGTATGCCCATTATGTAAAACAGTATAGAGAGTTTTCAAAAAATTAAAAATATAACTACCATATGATCCAGCAATCTCACTACTGAGTATTTATCCAAAGAAAAGGAAATCAGTGTATCGAAGGGATTCCAGTACCCACAATAGTCAGATGAACAAATAAAGAAATGTAGAATACTATTTGGCCATAAAAAAATGAAATTGTGTCATTTGCAGAAATATGAATGGAACTAAGGTCATTTGTTAAGTGAAATAAGCCAGACCCAGAAAGACAAATATCACAGGTTCTCATTTATACGGGGGAGCTAAAAAAGTTGATCTCACGGAGGTAGTGACATCCAGGCTGGGAAATGTGTCCATGTGAAGGGGCATGCAGAGAGGTTGGTTAATAGGGTATACACATACAGTTATCTAGAAGGAATAAGTTCTAATGTTTGATAGCAGAGTAGGATGACTATAATTAACAACAATGTATTGCATATTTCAAAATAGCTAAAAAAAGCAGTTGAAATGCTCCTAACACAGAGAAATGATAAATATTCAAGGTGAGGAATACTCAAGGAAAGGGATGCCCTAAATACCCTGACTTGATCATTACACATTCTATGCATGTAACAAAGTATCATATTTACTCCATAAATATGTACAAATATTATGTAGCAATAAAAATAAAATAAATAAAAATTACTCATTTCACAATTTTTATTTAATTGATCTGGGCTGAAGCCAAGGTATTGGAATACTTTAAATACTCCCCATGCAATTGTGACATTCACCGAAAATTGGAAACTATTGCCTTAACCTATAGATAAGCAGAGTGTTTCTAGAATACAATGAACGTATTTGGAATCCTTTGTTAGACAATATAAAGAATAATACTGAATAGAGAAAAGCTCTACTTTCTAGAGCTTTTCAAAAACTTGGGCTGATTGTGTAATGCACTCACAAACTTAATAACAGCTAGATCTTGATGAATCCGCAGTCTTAGGATAAAATAACCCATATATATTCAGGGTTATGAAATGTATAGTTTCAAGCAATTCACCATCAGTGTGTACAGAATTTTAAACACCTGACTGATTGAAGAGGTCATACTTCAATCCTGGAAATACTGTTAAAAACACAGTAGAGCGGATTTTTGGCATTGAGGATTTAATGTTACCAGTTTTTCATCTTGAAGGTCCACAACTGTGGGGATTTGTACTTGGCTGAACACAGATTGGAAAGATTCATGCCATGCGGCTGGTGAATCGGATCTGAGCTGTTGTGCTAGTGAGCGAGCCTAGCCCGCCAGGCAACACCACTTCATATTGTCACATGCTGCATTTCAATGATAAAAACATGGAGGTTTCTGTATGAATAGTAGCCAACATGTAAGAAATAAAATGTCAGTGAAAGTTGAAAAGGTAGAAGCAAAAAGCTACTTAGAGTAAAAATTCAGTTCCTAACAAAAGCAGAAGACTGTCCAAATATTTTTACATTCCCAAACCTGGAAATTTCTAAAGATCTTACAAATATTCCTCTTGAAGACAACAAGGATACATTGAACACAGAGTTTAAAGTTCTCTTTAATGCTACATATTCTCATTAGATTTAAATAAATCCCCAAGTTAATGAAATGTAAAGAATATTACATATCATCATTAATATTCTATACATGAAATAGAAAATAAGTTGTGTGAATTTTTTATCTAATTTAGGGGGAAAAAACTACATGTAAATACCCATGAACTATGAAGATTATCTCCCTAAGGTTCAGGACGGTTCTTATGAGATCTAGGATTCAAATACTGTCAGCATAAAACCCTCTGGGCAAAATGAAAGCCACAGATTAGACTGTGGTTTATCTGAGCTCTCCTTTGAGAAATGCCATAACATAGTTCTTATGAATGGAAATACTAATAATACTAAAGAAGCAGTAATTCTATTTAAATGGTTAATTTTTAAAATTAAATTTCAATCAATGATTGATTACAGTGCTAAGGAACAAACACTGCAAACCATTAACCTAAATAAACCTTAAAGAAAAGGGAAATATATTGGTTCATAGGAGGCAGATGACAGCTAATCCTAGTAATTGGACTTAATCCATCAGTGACCAACAAGGACAGAGGTAGACATACTAAAATGTAAACATATACCACACCTCTTCCCACATAACAAAATTGCTATCCTTTCTTTTTTTTTTATTGATGTTTAATTGGTTTTTCTTAATATTTAATATTTTTTAAAATTTTTTTTTATTTCAGCTTATTATGGGGGTACAAAAGTTCTGCTTAGATATATTGCCCATGTCCCTCCCAATCCCCCGAGTCCGAGCAATACATAGATCACAAATGTATTTAATTTGTTTAACCAAATTAATTCTTAAAATAAATCCTTCTCTACCATCTCTAAGCATATATTTAACACTTTTGGAAAGTGTGTAATTGGCTAGATAAGGTGTAGTATTATATTTGCTTGTTTGTAATCATACAAAATTTCTCAATTACTACAGTACATATGTTGCATACTAGGCAATACTCAGAGGCTACTCTAGCAAGTACACCAATATTATCCATTCCATTATAAAAATATGTTGTCCTTGGTACTAATGCTTAATAGATTAGAACCCCTCCCCACCAACTGCTGTGAAGCAGAATAAGCTGAATTTGGCCAAGCAAAATCACAGAATTACCCTGAAGGTGACTGCAGTAAAAATGCTAGCAATGGAACAGAAATAAAATTTGGAGTCAACATAAAATAAATTTTTTTGAACTTTTGAATGATTTTTTTTTAGTCAGAGATGGTCACCCTATGTCTTAGATTTTTTAACAGTTTTTAAAATATAAACATAGTATTAAAAGTTTGAAATATACTTTCTGCTAAATAAAGGAGAGTAAGACCAGAAAAAAAAAAAAAAGAAGCAGTAATTCTCAATAGATGCTCCCTTCCTTGTGTTATTATGAATATGGCAATAAGCTGAAGAAAATCAGGTGGGAATATATTTTCATTAATACATTTAGGTAACCATGGCATCTAAAATGGGACTCTTTGTAGTCAAAGTTTTTGACTGTAACAAAAACCTTTCAAATTTTTTGTCAGGAAATTAAATAAGAAACAACAGTGACTGTATAAAACCCATGTTCACTAGAAGCCAAGGTCACCTCTGAAGTCTCTACAAAAACAAGATTCTAGAGGAGATATTTTAGATAAATTCCAGGGGAAAAATTTAGAAGCAGCCAGTTTTGCTCTTCGTATCCATGATCTGTCAATATTTTTCTTTTTCATAGTAGTTGCAGATCGTTCAGTAACCTCAATTCTAGTTCTTACAAGCATTTTTCTTTAGTAATTATAAGTGATGTTTTTCCAAGAAATGTTAACCTCCCATTCTCTACCCTATCTCTTTCCATTGCCTAATACCCAACCCCCAGTCCACCTCCCCTTTTATAGTTCTGTGGAGTTTTCAAGTCACTTATGGTTTAAACAAAAGGATTGCAAAGACTAAAGGAGATGATGTATGAAACCTACCTAGGACAGTATCTAGCTCTGAGTATACCTTTGATAATTGTCAGGTCACAACCCTTTCTGAAATCCCCACCTAATGTTTTCTAATATTCATCTAGAAAGCATTAAATATGCAAATTGTAGAAATTATTCTCTCCAGAATAAAACACTGAGCTCTTTAAAGAAGAAGCAAAGGTGAAGTTCTCTTTTACAGAAATGCTTCTTATGTTCTACATTGGTGAGAAAAAGAACTAGAACTTCTGAAATTTGGATATTGAGAAAAAATGATCAACATATTTATCTTTAAGTCTCACAATTGTGTGTTTTGTAGATGTATAGTAAAGATTTTGGAGGTTCTCCTTGCTGAAACTATTTTCAAATGTATTGATTTTATTTTCTCTTATTTAAAACATTTTAGTTGCGAGCTATCTTTTTTTTTTTTTTTTTACATTTCAGGATATTATGGGGGTACAAACATTTTGGATACAAGTTATGACTTTGCCTCACCCGAACCAGGTTTAGAGGCGTGCCTTTCCCCCATACAATGCTCACTGCGTCCATTAGTTGTGAGCTTACCCACTCCCACCCCCCAACACCCAGTGAATACCACTGCCACGTGAGCACCTTGGTGTTCATCAGTTAGTACCAATTTGATGGTGAGTGCTGGCGAGAACTTTCTAACTACCTAGGATTTCCATTTTTGCCTTGGTAGGACTACAGCGTGTTTTCAAACCTCCTCTTCTTACTATTAATACTTTCAATGGGAGATCACCCCCTAGTGGGAACGCAGTAGAAAATATGGTATTTCTGAGCTCCTGTTTAGTGAAAATTTAAAAGAAATCCATTACCCTTAAAATGATGTTTATGCTCCCAAGCAAAAACTAAACAGGTATTTTTGTAGCAATGTAGATTTCTAATACTCACTCCCCATTTACAGGATAATAGATTAGTAGTTTTAAAGTTTCTCAGACTTGTATCCTAATTCACCAATTGATGTCTACTTCCATTAAAATTTATATTTTATTTTCAGGGAATGATGTGCCTATTAATATAAGTTATAAAATATGAGTGTAGTAGGTCACAGTCTTCTTTATATTCAAGAAACTTGAGGGCTAAGAGATAATCAAATGAGTAATACCCATGCTTTAGGTTATTTGGGCCCATTTGCAGAAGAAATTATTCACAAAATAATAATATTTGCCTTATATCAAAAAAATTGCTATATGCCAGGACTATTCTGGGTGTTTAAAATTAATAATCCAAGTAATAAACTTTAAAAAATACTTGTGGATAAAATGCTTAATTATTGTTTCTGTTGATGAATACGCTTCTAAGTTGATAATATAGCATGGTAACGTTCTAATGAAAAGCCTATGTATAAATGCAGTTTTTTAAAAATGTTATATGTAAAAACTTTATCACATTTATAAGGGAAAACCAATAAATTCAATCTCATCTTTGATCAAGCCTAATATTTGCTAATCACAACCTCATATATTTGAGGGTGTTTTATGATAACATAACTTTGACAATGTATTGCAATCTAGAATGATTGTTAGTTTTTCATTTTTCTATAATTCAATGAAATATTGGTTATAAGTATTACTCCTGAAATAATAAAACTTTAATATTAGGTAAATGTTAAACTACCATTTAAGATAAATTAACCAAAGGAAAAGTTATTTATTTGTGTTAAGGTACTTTACATAGACTATGGATGGCCCTATAAAATTTATAATACGTAATATAGACACTAATATATAAATATAATATAAAACACTAATGCAGGAGGATAATTTTCTAAAAGGATTCTCCAGAATTATGCATACAAATTCCAATATAAGCATGATGTTTACAGATAATAAATACACATATCACAAATATTTATACTTTTAAATATATATGTACCTATACACTTTCATTGTAAGTACTTGTAAGCACTTTAAATTAAATTGCCATCAACTAGAATGCATATACTATAGAATAGGCAGGAATATTAATTCTTGCCCCACTTGCCTTACAAGGCTGTTGGGAGCACCACAATTAGAAAAAAATGTATCTGAAAGTCCTTTATAAATTGTAAAGAATTATAAAATTGTCAGGTGTTGTTATAGTTGGGTGATGAATTTTTTGGTAATAAAAAGTATTTTTCATTGTAATGTACTGAAGGAGTCTACCAGCCTTATGGAAGAGCCTGCTAATCATTGAAACAAACATAGTCCCTTAGATATTCTGCTTCTGGGAAAAGAAATTAAGCCAGAAGGGAGAAGAGTTAAGCTGTAAATTGATTTGGGTAATTGTGGGCAAAGTGGAGAGGATAGAGGCTGCTTTGTATGCGTGACACCAGGAATTCTTAAACTGAATTCTTAAACTGAATTGACTTGATTGATCAAATATCACTAAGTTTTACATTGTATCTATTCCAGTCTATTTAAAGGAGGTGTGAGTACTGCCAGGGTCTCTATATAAGTTGGCAAAACAGATTTTGACAATACATATGCAATCTTATAAAAGAGTGAAGTTAAGGCTTTGTAAGCTGACAGCACATTTGCAAAAAGTGGTATGTGTATGTATAGAGCAGAAGGAAACCAACACATTTTCAAATTTATTTTAATATCAGCACCATTTCCTCTGTATAGATGTATAGTAGACCTCTAAGGAAAGCTTAATTATTCAGAAAAGGAATTCAGAGTAAGTCACCTTCATTTTTAAGTATATACTGCTCATTTTGCTGAGCTAGTAGAAACTCTACATTACTATTATTAACATTAGCTATAGTAGTATTATGAAGAAGGTCAGAAGAATTTACCCTTTAAATTAATGCTTGGATGGCAAAACTGCAATTTAGATCAATCTTATCTCTTTTTGTACAGATGAAGAGTAAAGAATTAAGACTGACACAAATAATACAAGTTATACACATAAAAATAATTTTGCTTTGAAAAGCACAAAATTAACAAGCAATCATTATCAATGTTATGTTATATAATTATGTTAATGATCCTAGTTACTCATATTTTAGTAAATGACCTAAGATCCTTCAGTGAATTAGGAGTAAATCCAGATATGGACACTATGGAGACAAAAATGACAATGGTTAATTAAATGTCATTCAATCTCAACTCTTCAAAGCCTAACCAAATTATAAACAAAAGGTTACTGAGATTATAGAGCATATGTCACATAAAAACTGCTTAAATGAAAATTATGGACCTTCCCTAGCATTCATGTAGAGCTAAATTGATTCTTTTCCTTTCTTTAAATTTTTTTAATTTCAGCATATTACAGGGGTACAAATGTTTAGGTTATATACATTGCATTTGCCCCACCTGAGTAAGAGTTTCAAGCATCTCCATCCCCCAAACGGTGCGCACTGCACCCATTAGCTGTGTATATACCCATTCCTTTCTCCCCGCTCCCATCTGCCTGACACCCAATGAATGCTATTACTATATGTGCACTTAAGTGTTGATCAGTTAATACCAATTCGATGGTGAGTACATGTGGTGCTTGTTTTTCCATTCTTGGGATACTTCACTTAGTAGAATGGTCTCCAGATCTATCCAGGATAATACAAGAGGTGCTACGTCACCATTGTTTTTTGTGGCTGAGTAGAACTCCATGGTATATATATACCACATTGTATTAATCCACTCATGTATTGATAGGCACTTGGGTTGTTTCCACATCTTTGCAATTGTGAATTGCTCTGCTATAAACATTCTAGTGCAGATGTCTTTTTTATATAATGTCTTTTGTTCTTTTGGGTAGATGTGCCATAATGGGATTCCTGGATCAAATGGTAGTTCTCCTTGTAGCTCTTTGAGGTATCTCCATATTACTTTCCACAGAGGTTGTACTAGTTTGCAGTCCCACCAGCAGTGTATGAGTGTTCCTCTCTCTCCACTATCACACCAACATTTCTTGTTTTGGGACTTTTTGATAAAGGCCATTCTCACTGGAGATAAGTGATATGTCATTGCAGATTTGATTTGCATTTCCCTGATCATTAGAGATGTTGAGCATTTTTTTCATATGTTTGTTGGCCATTAGTCTATCTTCTTTTGAAAAGTTTCTGTTCATGTCCTTTGACCACTTTTTGATAGGGTTGTTTGATTTTTTTTCATGCTGATTTTCCTGAGTTCTATATAGATTCTAGTTATCCGCCCTTTATCGGATGTATAACGTGTGAATATTTTCTCCCATTCTGTCAGTTGTCTGTTTGCTTTCATGATAGTTTCCTTGGTTATGCAGAAGCTTTTTCATTTGATCAGGTCCCATCGATTTATTTTTGTTGTTGTTGTGATTGCCTTTGGGGTCTTCTTCATAAATTCTTTGCCTAGGCCAATGTCTATGATCTTATATCTAGAAAACCCCAAAGCTTCTGCCATGAAACTACTGGAATTGATAAACAAATTCAGCAAAGTCTCAGGTTACAAAATCAATGTATAGAAATCAGTAACATTCCTGTATGCCAACAACAGTCAAACTGAGAACCAAATCAAGGACTCAATACCCTTCACAATGGCAACAAAGAAAATAAAATACCTAAGAATATATATAACTAAGAAGGTTAAATACCTCTACAGGGAGAACTACAAAACACTGAGGAAGAAAATAGCAGAGGATATAAACAGGTGAAAAGCCATACCATGCTCGTGGGTCGGCAGAATCAACATTGTTAAAATATCTATACTACCCAAAGTGATCTACAGATTCAATGCAATCCCTATGAAAATACCAACATCATTTTTCACAGATCTATAAAAAATAATTCTATGCTTCATATGGAACCAGAGAAGACCCCATATAGCAAAAGCAATTCTAGGCAAAAAGAATAAAATGGGAGGCATCAATTTACCAGACTTCAAGCTATACCACAAGGCTATAGTAACTAATACAGCATGGTATTGGCACAAGAACAGAGACATAGACCAATGGAACAGAACTGAGAACCTAGATATGAAAACATCCTCAAATAGCCATCTATTCTTTGACAAAGCAGACGAAAACATACACTGGGGGAAAGAATCCTTATTCAATAAATAGTGCTGGGAAAATCAGATAGCCACATGTAGAAGACTGAAACAGGATCTGCACCGCTCACCTCTCACAAAAATCAACTCACAGTGGGTAACAGACTTAAACCTAAGGTGTGAAACTATAAGAATTCTAGAAGAAAATGTTGGAAAAACTCTTATAGACATTGGCCTAGAAAAAGAATTTATGGAAAAGACCCCAGTGGATTGATTCTTAGTGTACTTATCCTCACCAGGCTAATTTCCAGGTTTCCTTGCCCATGCAAGTAATAAATGTAAGTGGTGCAGTATGAGGTAGGTATCATGACTCCTAGAGCAGTGACAGCTGAGATCATAAATCTATGTTTAGAGACAAACATAACTGTAATGAGTCATGAAAATATTAATATTTATAATAGATGATGCTAAGTCATATCAGGGACAGGTTAAACTCTGTTCAATACCTTCCTCCTAACAGTACCTTCTCACTCCTACTCCACTTTATTTTCCTTCATAGAAATTTATCATCACCTGAATTATCTTTATTTGTTTATGAGCTTACTATCTATATCTCTACAGTAAAATTAAATCTGCTTGAAGGAAAGGACTTGATCTATTTTATTCTCTGCTGTACCCTCAGTGTTTGGAACAGTGCCTACAACATAAAAGGAGGTGCTCTAAGTAACTGGTCTGCCATGGGGTGTGTATTCTTCTCCTGTACTGCGGGGAGTGATATGTCCAAAACACAAAGTAAAGGTTTTCGTGATAAGGTTGGTCACTTATACCATTCAAAAGCACCAAAATTATGTGAACGAACAAAAAAACTTATGTGCATGACAGTGTAATGCATCCACCTAAGCCGTTGCCAAGCTAAGCATTGTCTTTTCAAACTAACGAAACAAAATTCTCTTGCCACTTACATGACTGATTAAATGAATCATGTGGTGCAGTAAAATAACATAATTGGCAACTATTTTCTGAAAGGAGCCTGGGACTCTTATTCTCATGTCTAAATCCACTTTGGGTTGTTTGCTTTGAGAAGTTAAAAAAGAGTTCCACTCAGAATAAAACATTTTCACATATTCACAATGAAAAATATCTGAAACAAAAATAAAAACCCTTATCCCCTTATTTTCTTAAAGAAAATTTTTCATTGTGAATATGTTTTATTCTTATTTAACTGCTGGCCGCTCTGACTCACCTGGTGCAAAGGCAACATATATAACCTAAACGTTTGTACCCCCATAATATTCTGAAATAATAAATAAATAAATAAGTAAATAAAGGAGGTGAATCAGGCTACCAAAAAAATTAGAAAAGTTTTTTTAAAAAGCAGCATGGTGCTGGGAAAACTGGTTAACCACATGTAGAAGACTGAAACAGGACCCACAGCTTTCACCTCTCACAAAAATTAAATCACGGTGGTTAACAGACTTAAACCTTAGGAAAGAAACTATTAGAATCCTAGAAGAAAATGTAGGAAA
>JAQIFY010000815.1:0-14736 GCA_028533085.1 Varecia variegata
TAGGAAAGTCCATCAGTTTGATAATGGAGGAGAACAATGACACCACGGAGAGCCCCCACCAGAGCCAAGGGAGGCAGAACGCCGTCCGGTGTGGGTGGCTGAGAAAGCAAGGAGGCTTTGTCAAGACTTGGCATACCCGCTGGTTTGTGCTCAAGGGCGATCAGCTCCATTATTTCAAGGATGAAGATGAAACCAAGCCCTTGGTGAGTAGGAGAAAATGAAAAGCATTGCGGGCCCCAGAGATCCGGGAAGCAAAGTGATTTGCTGGAAACTGATGGAGGCTGAGGTCAAACCAATATCCCTGGTCTCCTTCAGTTGACAGGCGTCTCTCACACTTCTCCCATTGTTTGCTTGGAGTCAGAGACAATGAACTTGCTAATTGAGGCCAAGAGGCGAATTTTACTTGTCTAATATTAATTTTTAATCTTTACTAAGCTAGAACAGAATGAGTCCCTCTAGCAAAACTGGCTTCATGAGAAAATTTTAACGGACCTCTGCTAGAAAATATATCGTAGCCAAAACATCTTTTATTTTTCCCCCCTCAGGAATAAGTTGAAAGCATAGGTTTGAAGGAAAACTATAAGCACGACTTTCAGTCATTTCTGAGACATCTTCAGTATCAATTCTCTGAGGCTTCTCTCCACCTTAACTCACATAAAATATGGATGTGGTGCTAAACTGAACAACATTGATGCATTCCACCAGCGTACATAATATACTCTTCTGAGAATAGTCTCTCTGTTTCTCTGTAGTTCCTTGGTGGTCCTTTATTTGCTTATTTACTTACTTTCTCAGCCACAAGTCTCAAGACTGCAATGAGAAAGAAGAAAAATCTCCACCTGCGTTTTTGTAACTGCAGTAGCTCTCTCCGCTGGGATGACTGGTTACCAATTGATGAAAGGAGATGCAGACTAAAACATCACCTCTGTGTTTTCCCTTCATCTACTTCTATAAGATAAATAAATGAGAGAAGAAACTTTGCAGATTAGTTTACGTAAACAACCCTAACAGTATGTTCTTGAGGCTGTTTCCTCTTGTGTTCAAGTTCAAGAACTTCATTAGGAATTTGGATCAGGGCTCTGCTTTAGTATTTAAATTCCTGAAGCATTATAATTTCACCAGGTTCTCATTCCTCTAGTTGAACTAAATAAAAAGCAACAAAAGTACATACCATAAACTCCAGTCATTTTTTGAAATTGCTACTACTTTTTGAGCATTTACCGGGGCCAGACATCAGACTAGGAATTTACATAAATTATCTTATGAAAGACTTAAAATAATCTGACCAGATAGGTATTATTAACCCTATGTACGCATGAAGAAACCAAGGTTTAGGTATAATACAGAGTATCCAAAGTTGAACAGACAGCAGTGCCATAATTTGCCTCTAGGTAAAGCCCAAGTTCATATGGCTTCAGCCCAAGACCTTGTAAGTAAATTATTCATAAGAATGCCCCATCTTGGTATCATTACAGTTACAGTAGATTTCCATGTCTATTATTTCATTAGTTATTGCAAACCAGTGGGGAATATGGAGATTATTATTACAGATGAAGAAATGGTGACTTAGAGATAGGAAGTGACATGACCAAGTTCATATAATTATGTAAAGATCAGAGGCAAAGTAGTGGAGTCTTCTGTCTCTTATCCTCTATGGTTCTTTTCTCATTGCACCATGTGTTATACTATATAACATTCAGATTAAGGTATTATGTTGAACGTAAAACCATTTTTGCCAAACGCAGACAAAGGGATCAGCTTAATGTGACAAAATGTGGAACATGGGGGATCCAATGTGGGGACTTTGATATGGAGGAACATATTGAATACAATAGAAATATGCATAAGATTCGATGTTTGACCCTATGGACTCGATGGAATAGGTTGTTAACCAGAATGGGTACAAATTAAGGGATTAATTAGGCATGATCCAGGACTTAAAGAGGCCATTAGGGGAGCACACAAGATTCAGCAGCTAAGTGAGTAGAGAAATGAAAACAGACCAAAGAAATGTGCCTCTTTGGTGAGTTCGGAGTGTCTTCTAGTAACAAATTGTTGGTAAGATACAGTGGGTCGAGCCTGAGGCCAGTGTTTCTCCAATTTGAGAACTTGCAGATGTCAGAGAATACGTCCACGAACCCCAGTTTGAGGAACTCAGCCCCAAACTGTCCAGAAAGAATATTCCTATATTGCCTGGGCTAAATTCCTCGGTGTAATTTCTCACAAATAGTATTCAGTACAATGCAATTATTTTGAGAAAAAATTAGAAATATCAATAAGAAAAGGCAAAACCTTCTGATTGATTGAAATGAAAATCTGCCTCAAAATGAAAATTACCTTAATTCACAATATTTCTCAGACAAATAGTATTTTTATATTAGTATGTTATTACTACTAGTATTTGTAGATTTAAAATAACTAAAATTAACAAAATAGAGTTGTAATGATAATAAGATACGAATTCTTTTACAAACCATAGATAGACCATCACCCTCCTCTCAAAAAAAGGTTTTTGAATTTTTCTTTCTACATATTATTTATTAAAGATTTACAATACGGTGGTTAAGATTGGGGGTAAATAATTTCGCATTATTATCTTTTTTTATCATCTTTCACAGGAATTCAAGCACTGGGAATTTTAACATTGTGCTTTTTAATTTTAATGTTTCACGCTGATGTGTAAACACATGCACACAAAATAAGATTAAAAACCGGCAATTTCTATATCAGAGGACACTTAGTAAATTTAAAACTTCCTATATCATCTTATGAACAAACTAATTCATTACTTTAAAGTGGATTATTTAAGTGATGGTAGATGCCTGGCTCATTGTACGTGCAAATAGCATATTTTTGAATGAGTTAGTGAGTCTATGAGGGTATCTATAGCCATGCAGATACAGGTCCAGGACCAGGCACTGTGGGTAGAATTGGCTATTCTCAACTTCATATATCAAAATCATAACTCTACTTAAAACAAAAAAATTTTAAACACGTTAAATAGCCCTGGAGTGATGTATTATAGGACAACTTTTAAGGAATTAAAAACACCTGAGTGAAGAATAGTAGAGCATCTTGAAAAATGTTAAAAGTGGAAAAAAAAAATTGACTGCCTCAAGATCCATCATTGCGTAGTTGAATAGTGTGTGTGTGTTTATAAGTGCATGTATGTGATTGTGTGTTCATCTGTGTGGAGCAGCCAAAGGGACATTGTTAATGAATGGCTGACGGGGAACTAAAAATCAGCTCCGTGCTCCTAAATCCATAGCTCCTTCTGCTTTGCTTTCTGTCCCCTCATTCATCCTCAGCTTGGTTGTTTATTTTCAACCTCAGTGCAGTGCTTCCAAGGTAAGAATGAATGCCCTTGATCTTCATATATATTGGTGAGGGCTTCTTCAATACTATGGGGAAAACATCATGAATGAAATTTTAAAAATTCACTCTTTTATTAATACACATTCCTAACTAGCTAGAAAGTTTCAATAAACCTCATCTGCTTTTGTTTCCCTCTCTTAGAAGGCACTTCTAAAACAAGAGTATAAAACCCTTGAAATTTGTGTGCCTTCTGTTCTAGATTAAGGTTCACAACTGATTTCAGTAAAAATTTTCACTGAGTTTTTTCTTAATAAAAAGAGTCAAATCAAACTCTGTCGTAATCCTGGTTAGGAAAAACTGCTCATCTGTCGGGGGAAATATATGAACAAAATTATAATCATGACAGGCTACCATGTAAATGCTGAAGGCTCTAAAACGCAGGTATGTGTAGTACCAAGGAGCGAGTGATGACGGTCCAGAGGGGTTGGGAAGGGTGCACAAGGCAAGAGGTGGCCCATTTGTGGGATTTTGAGGATTGGTGGGAATTTTCCATTTATATAAATTGGGGAAAGTACTTCAGAGCAAAGGAAAAACATGGAGCTGTAGAATAGACATCTGTGGATAGCTCCATGATGTGAGAGGATGGTGATATGGAAGAACCGTGGTTTGAGGGACGGATGGGCCCACAGTGGAAAGGAATTTGTGTGCAGCACACAGACTGGATTCTCCAGTGGGCAATGAATGGGAAGCCACTTCCAGATCTCCTGTAACGCTCAAGCTGCACAAGTTTGCTAACCTTTTGGAGAGGAGTCATGACAGTCGTTTCCTAATACGTTGAAAACCTAAGTTAATGAATATGATTTTCTCAATTAGGGTTTTCTTCCATTTGTGTCTTCAATTTTTATCTCTATGAGAACATAATACGTCTTATTTAGTACATGATGTACTTAATTATTTGAACTTGATGTGTCATGTTCTTATTCAAATTGCACCTTGTCTTACAAATATTCAACAACCTGCACGAGTTTGAGGACTTAGAAAGTTTCACTGCTGTTTCTCTTGTATTTTCTTTTTAGGCAAAAGGCAAAAGTATCTCTAGGTTCTACTCTCTCTGGGGGATAGTACCTGATTGTACTAATGTACCTGATGTACCTGATAATGTACTAATGTACTAATGTACCTGATAGTACCTGATGTACATAGTAAACAATGACTATCCAGCCCTTAGCCAAGGTTCCCTGGCAGCATATTGGAGGCCTACCTCAAAATATATCTATTTCATATTTAAAATAAATCAAACTAAATATCTCTACTATAAAACAGTGTGCTGAAATAGAGAATTAGGGAATGGGGTGGCAGATTTCCTCTGCGTAGACAGGTCCAGGGTTGGAGACGGGGGGACAGCATGTGCAAAGGCCCAGGGGTGGAAAAGAGGTTAGTGTGCCTGAGGCAGATTGACTGCAGTGAGAGGGACTGGAGAAGAGTTTGCAGCTATTGGCAGGGGCCTGGAATAGTTTTTCCCTAGCATATAATGCAAAAGTGTACTGAAGAGTTTTAAGAAACAGAGTGATGTGATCTGATATATGTTTAAGTAATTCACTGTGTATATTGTATAGAGAATGGGCTTCAACAGAGCATGAAAAGAGCAGGGATACCAGTTGTAAAGGCCATTGTGTTCTGCAGGTGAGGAGAAAGGAGATGGGGCCTTCATCTATTGAAGGAAAAGACCCAGCAGAGACACAGCACATTCAACTGTGCTATAGAATAAGATTTGTATTACAGTGCCTTAGAGAAATCACGTATCTTCCTTTGGAAGGCTGAAAGCCTACAGGGTATTTAAATCACACATGGCAAAGTATTTTCCTAGTTCAAGCATTTGTGTGCTAAGCTACTCACTCGAAGAACTCGTCCTGCGTCTCTTTCGTGATGTGGTTTCCATCAATATGCCTGTCGTATCGATGCCAGGCACACGGAATATGCTATACTGACTCGAGTCTGTGAGCAACTCCCACAAAAACTTTAAAAAAAAAAAAAAAGACATTCCCAGGGCAATGTATTCAAATGGATGCAGGCCTTGAAAAACCTTTTAGTTTTGCATTCTGGTCGTCTTCTGCTAAAAGAATGTAAAAAATGGATTTTTGAATTAGACTTTCTTTTCCAGAAAGATCATTGGTGAGTGATGGATGAAATTCAGATATGATCTTAGGGTGACTTTGCAGCACAAAAGACTACACTGATTTTGTTCCAACACTGAAGTGTTTCAATGACATGTTGAGCATTTTAATTTTACTCGTTTTTTTGATTAATTCTTCTTAACATTCTAAAGAGCCTTTTGTTTCCTTACTTTATGTCATTCACTAGCGTATACTTTTAGTTTATTGTATTGTTTTCTGTGTTTCCCAACTGAAATGTAACTACCATGGAAGTGAAATTATGTCTGTTCTGTGCAAGGTTTTACTTATAGTTCTTGGTGCATAATAGGTGCTCAGTAAGTATTTGTTGAATGAATGGACACTTAGAAATAAACTTTGGTATTTCTAGTATATCAAAATCCGTTTAGTAGGAAACTATTTGCTTGTTATATGCAGCAACTTCTTGTATTTAAACCTCTTCTTTAACTCACTTTAAAGCAAGTTTTTTTAGTCTCAGCACTATTGACAGAGGCTGGACAATTCTGTGTTGTGTGTATGTCTTGTGCACTGTGTTGTGTGTGTGTGTTTGGCAGCATCCCTGGCCCCTACCCACTATATGCTATAACAAACCCTGGTTGAAACAACCCCTAATCTCTCTAGACATTTCCAAAAATCCCCCCACTTGAAATCACTGTATTAAAGAATTGTTTTCACAGTATGCAACTAATGATGATGAAAACATCTGGGTTCTGAGCCACTGAATACTGAATTTTGGCATTTTCTATGTGGAATGTTTTATTTAAACATGTTAATTAATTAAAATATTTTAATAGTATATTTTATCAAGAAGCTAAATAGAAATGGAAATAATCTTGTGGCCATTTGGAAAAGCTATTTCAAGGGTTCACAGATCCCCTAAAGCTATGGATTCATTGAAATTAACAAAGCGCATACACTTTCAGTAAGACTCTCCTTTGCTGGCAACAAAATATTAGCATATGAATCCAATTTCGCAAGAATATAGAAAATTCCTAGGAGGCAAAATTGGTTCAACTGTGGTCATTAGAACTATTACTTGCATAGGAAGGAGAGAGAGCAGAGTTCAGTTAAGAACCCACAAAGGCCCAGGATTTTTCAAAGACTTTGGGAAGATAGCCAGTGTCTTTTTGTGTGATAGAGCTTTTAGTGGGATGTTTACATTGCCATTTCCAGAATTTTGTCTTTTTTTTTTTATTATTTATCAAAGTAAACCATGGTACAGATAAAGCTCTGCATGGAACGTGAGAAAGGAAGTAGCATTTGAAGGGGAAAAATATGTCATATCTCACATAATTCCCTAGGCGAGATGCGATAATCCAAGCGAAGGACCACACAGACGGTTTGTAATGAATCTCGACATTTCTAAAAAAAACACAAAAGCTTAAGGGTGGATTTGGTTGGCCGTAGTGAGAAGGTGACTTCAGGACTCACAGAGTGATGAACCCGTCCTCCACCAACTCTTGCATTTTACTCAGGCAAGTTGGCTAATTGGATAAATCAATAAGGGATAATCCTATTTTGGGAAGAAGCTGTAGAGAAGTCACCTGTGCTCCATAGACCTGTTTTCACACAAAAACGCAATGATTCTGTTATCCCCTGCCCTCCGCTCATCACAAACCATCATTTACACTCAGGCAATTCCCATCTTAGTCTATGTTCAAATTATTTTATTAATCTGATTCTACATTAAGAAATTGAAAATGAAAGCAAATAGAACAGCGATGCACAAATAAGTTCGAGATTATGTAACGTGTTGTCTCATGCTAAATTCTCAGTGGTTTTAATTCAGCTGAGTTGGGGAGTCAAACAGTGGCCTCACTCTTCCTGCCGTGGCAAGTTTTTGATGTTTTTTTCTTGGTGTCCTGTTCTAAATTCCTCAGTTCTTGCTGAAAGGCATTTTCATTTTAGGTCCCATGCTAGTGAATTTGAGAGAAAAATCTTGCAATGTTCATTTTGAGATGACAATGAGAAAATTATCGTTGATTAATCATTATTACTCCACTGCATCAACGTCTTCTATTTTAAGGTCCAATAGTGATTATTTTATATTTCGAGCTAATAAAAACCTACCTTCAGTGACATTTAGGAGCAAAAATACTGCTTTCTTAAATGTACCAGCCCATTTATTTTGTGCTACCTCTTGATGCTGTGAAGAAATAAACTGCTTAGTCTTTGTAAGCAAACTCATGTTGTCTGTTTTCAGAAGAAACTAAAATTAAAATTTTACTTGATTAGCATACCCTTTTAATTTCTTTGACCTTGGAAATTCATCTGTGTAGGGACTGTTCTTCCTTTGGGCTTTTATTTGCCGCTGACAGCTGTGGCTTAGGTGTGATCACTTATCATCCTTGATACCTTCCTCCCTGTAATAGCTTGCCAACTGTATCCTTTAATATTTTTTTAGATACAAAAATTTTCCTTATGTTTTTCAAAGCATCTTTGTAAAGACAATTGAAATACCAAATATCTTTATTTTTAATACATGGTTATTATGTGTGTTTTCTGAGTACGAGAAAGAAAACCAGTTAAGGCCTTGAAGATCATCACGAGGCTATCAGTGCTCAGCTGATGGTCAAACTGAAGCCAAAATCATCAGTAGTGCAGTGTGAGTGACATAGATAAGGAAACTTGATGTAAAAAATGGGAGCAGAAGACTTATGCATTGATTCATTCACACATTCATTCTTTTGTTCATGTTAAATTTCAATTTCCTCATGTTTCTGGCATTGCGTTGGTGCTAGTGATATTAGGAGATTAGACCAGTGGTTTCTTAGCACATCTGCACTGCTCTAAATGGGGCTTGGAATTTGGTGTTGGAGAGAGACATAAGTACATGCATGTAAACTGTAGCTGTGCTAAGAAAAAGTCCTGAGACAGGGAGAAGACTTAATAGGGGAATCGGACCTAAACTGGCCAGTTCAGGGTGTGTTCGTTAAAGGAATGACATTTGAGTTCAGGTGCCAATGAACAGGATGTCAACTTGGGCAGGTGGGGTGGCAGGGGAACAGCGGTGGTGGGGGGGGATTGAGCAGAGGGAGCAGGACGTGAGAAGGCCCTGTGGCAGGAGGCATTAAACACAGGCTGGCATAGCAGGGGCAGCGTGAGGGGCACTAATGGACCATGTGAAAAAAAAAGTTGGTCTTTATTAAGACAACAATGGAAAGGTCTCATGACAGATTAAAAGTTTTGCATATGTGACAGTTCACCTTATCTGCAGATGGAGGAGAGCCTATAAGGAGGCTAAGAGAAGATTCAGAAAGATTTCCAAGGGCTGGAAATGGGGAAGATGGGTTAAACCAAAGAGGTGACAATTGAGATGAAGAAAAGTGGGTTGACTCCAGACCATGCAAAGAATAAAAGTCAACAAACAGTATCCGGGGATGGATGAGACCAGGTGGTTACAAGGTGGAGGTTTGCAGCCAGTGTGACCAGGTGACTCTGGGTCCTACTCTTAGAAACAGAACACTGCAGGGAGACCAGTTTATGCCTTGCAAAGTTAGGTTACTAGAGGATGATGAACTAGGCTCTCTGAATCAGTTAAGTATCGATACACTTTTTATCTTCAAAGTTTAAGCTTCCATTAGTTTGACAGTACAACAGCATATCTTACTGTTGCCCGAGCTGCTGCCTGGTAATACACTGAGCAAAAGGATACTTAGTCACCTTTCCCAGTATTTTTAGACTGGCTAAAAATGTGGTATGCATCTTTGCAAATCCTGATGAGGTAGGTCAGTAAATATCCCATTCTTTGGGCAGAATTCAGTCTGTAGAATGAGACATCGCCTTAGTCTACAAAACCCGATGATGTCAAAACTGAACTGGAACTTGGGATTTCCTGTTTTCCAGTAACAGACTTAGAGAACTCATTTTGCATGAATGAGATACTTTGAACTGGGGTGACCACAATCAATGGTGTTTCCCTCTGCATGTTGAAATCAGACGTGCCTCCTCGGCCTGTTATTTGTCTTTTCTGCCATAGAAATCTCCAGCTGTTTAGTAGTCGGAGAAAACTACGGCTACATCTTTAAGAAAAAAAATGTAGGTGAGACAAATCACTAAAGAATTACCCATGGTCCATAAACATATGAAAAATTCTTTTATTAAGATTAAATAAATTTGAAATGACATGATTGGAATTAATCTTCTTAACCAGCAATAGGTGACTTGGTGAGATAAATTCTATCTGTATATTGCAACGCTAAACAGCAATTAAAATGTTCTTGCACATGAATAGCTAATGAGAAGGAGAAAATGTTCATGATATTTGCAGTTAAAAAGATATATGTGTCATCTCACTTTGAAATTTTAATTGTACTTAGATATATGGCTATGGGCATTTACACATACACACAAAGAACCCAAGCGGAAAGTATTCCCTCCAAAGTGTTAACGGTGCTTGTTTGTGTGTGTTACAATATGGGTGTTTTTTATTTTATTCTTCTTCATGTCTAGATCGTCCATGTTTTTCGGTAATACATCATTTCATATTATTTTTGACATAAAATTACAGAAAATGAGAGATGGTTTTTCCTATCAAGTTGGAAAAAATATTTTTAATCATAAGGTATTGTCATAACTTCAGGGAAATAGATTGTTAAAGAGAGTTTTAATCTAATATAATCATTCCAGATGGGAGGTCCACCATGTACCTCAAAACCTTAAAGTATCTGTACTCTTTGACCTAACAGTTCCACAAAAATAATAACAATTTATTATAAGGAAATAGAGAAGTTGACAAGTATTTTATTACATGGTGTTTATATGGTTTTGTATAGGCAAATAATTAGAAACAATAAAATTGGAGATATTTTAAACAATTTACGTTGCATTCATAGAAGAGCTACAATGCAGTCAGTTAGTCATGTTGTCAGAATACTCAATGAAATGGAAAATGCTTATGAGTCGTTGTTAAATTTTTAAAAAGCAGGTACTCCACAGTAGGTACACTAAAATCCCAACTATTTAAAATACATTATAATCATGCACTTGGTGGAAGTGAAAAGATATGCAGAGGTATGTTTATAGTTATGTTTTTCTGATCAGTAAGATTGTATACAGGAGAACCAGGAGATTTAAGTTTTCTTCTGTGTGTTTTTCTGTGCATTTCTAAATTTCTACCAAATTTCTTTTATTTCTAAATTTCTACAAAGAGCATGCACTCAGTTTAGCAGCAACAAAAAGTATCTCTCATCCTAAAAAAATCTTACGAAGTTGGAGGGGTGTGTGCAGTAATCAAAGGGTTTATGAGGATTGTGATAGATTCCTTCAAGAATTATACTTTATTTAAAGTAGCTGACCTTTTCAGATTCTCCCTAAAACCTCCTCAGGAACCAGCTGCATCTTTCTCCCTCCCATGAGAGTTCTTTCGAAGTCTTTCAGGCATGTGGAAAATCCTGACATTTATGCGGTGGGTATTATTCTCGGTTATTTAGATTCAGATGCAACAAAATTTATTGAGTACCTACTATGTGCCAAACACCTTACAAAATAGCTTCACTCTTTGGAGCATCAGACCTGAAAGGGGCATTTAGAATTTCTATAGAAAAAGGATAAGGTGAAGATTTTTAGGATCAAAGTTTGAGTCTAGAAACTGCCACCAATTAGCTCTATAACTTGAGCCAGTTACTTTCTTCTGAATCATTGTGTTCACTCGTTTATCCATCATTTAGTTATTCAGCAAGTGTTGACTAAGTACAAACTACCTGACGGCACTAGTCCAAGCCCCAGGAATAGACCAGTGGACAAAACGAAGTCACTCTGCTCACTCTAGTCGGGTAAGACTGACATTATATAGACACCTAAATGCATACGTGCTAGATAGAATTAAGTGCTATGGTGAACACTTAACCCAGCAACGAGATAAGAAGGGCTGGAGGAAAAATTGCTGTTTTATGAAGAATTCCCAGAGAAAGACTGATCAGGTGACATTTGAGAAAAAAAAAATTGAAGAACATGAGAGACAGTAAATACTTTACTTCCTTCATGGGTTGTTAGAAGAACTTTATGTGAGAGCTTTGCAATTGTAGAAGGTATCTGTAGTTCTCTGAAGTTTTATTTGCCTTTGGTAAGAGCCTGAGTTCACTTCCCTCTGTCCGAGGGCAACCTCCCTTTGGAGATGGAGTAGACATTAGAAATAGATGGAGTGAGAATAATGGTCTCCCTCAGGGCCAGTGTGGTCAGACAATTTCCATTCTGCCTAAGTGGAATTAATAAAATATAGATCACAACATTCCCTATAGAGAGCTGTGTGTTATGCATCAAATCTTAGCCATGAAGACTTTCCAAAAAAATGAAGGATTGGCAAAAAAAATAAAAAATAAAAACCCACAATCTTATAGTTCAGTGGTATCAGGTCACCAAATGTCACTAAGATCAACTCTGCACCCCTTCCCTAATATCATTAATAAATTCTGTTCATTTTAATCACTTCCAGATATTTCTCTGTGGGTTTGTCCGTATGCACATGTATCATAGCCTTAGCCACTCTTGGATGAATTTTAAATCATAAGGAAGGGAAAGAAAAGTTTCTGAAAACTGTCAAACATGAATTTTGATACTTCCTCACTTAGCCCAGGTGCTGGAGCCGTAGCTACGCTGTGCCAAGTTTTGGGAGTTCAGTCCCTGAGTCTTGGACTTTCCCTCAGGTGTTGATGGGGTTCAGGTGAGACAGACTATGAACATGCATGATGCCTGGTGCTGGCTGAGGACCAACCCAAATCTCTGTGGCTCGGTGTTGACACAGGTGTGCCTCAGATTGTCTGTGGGTCTGCAGTTATACAGTGGAAGCTACAAAATCTGCCAGAGGTAGGGGGAAGCTGAGGATGGAATGAAAATTTCTAAAGTGTTTACAGACCCTTTTTTGTCGTTAACATAGATTCTATTGTGTTGTTTGTAATGAATGAGTAGAAAGTGTCTCGATCAAGTGTATGCTCAAAAATATGAATTGAATTGAAGAAGGAAAGAAGAAGAGAGGGAGGCAGAGAAAGAACAAAGCAGGGGGTGAAGGAGGCTATTGTGATATGTGACACTTTAGGACATAAATAAGACGTGTTAATATGGAATTTTTTAAGGATGCTAGTTACCTAATGCATCTCTGTTTTTGTCAATATAGGCAGTGAGTTGAGTGTTACAATTAGGGCAACTAGTCAAATAGTTTATATGCTGACCGCTCCTTCCCTGTGCCCTGCACTGATATTACAGCCTCATCTCTGGGAGACTTTATTGTGTTTTTTATTTACATATAAACATATGAACAATAGTGCTCATCTCTGTGGCCCTTTGCTTAATATGGCACCTGATTAATAGGACCCAATTAATGTTCTTTCATATGAATTCATTAATATCAGGGCATAGACCAAGTCGGAATCAACTTATTATTGCTGAAGTCTAGTAGGGTGTTTGGCATTGGCGTGTTGAATTGAATTGAGGGGTAACCGAATACCAGGCTATGAGGTGTGTATTCCTTAGAAAGCACCCATGGGTTCTTGAGCCAGACTAATTCATTTAGACTCAACCTCTGAGAAGGGTGAAGCCAAATTGGAAGTATATTAGAAATCATTCTTCCAAGGCACTTTCCAGCCTCTTGGGGAAAAAGTGGCATCCTTATTTCTCACTCGTGTTGATTCCTGCTACCATGGTGAACAGGTGTGCCCAGTTTCCAAGGTTTTGTGTTTGCTAGTAGCTTGCAAGATTTCCCTTCACATTCACCAAGAGCATATTACTTTTTATTTCATTGCAATGCCTTAATTTGGGGGCTCTTATATTTTCTCTTGGAGAGTTAGGCTGCATGATGGTTCAAAGCATGAATCTTGAAATGAGTGAGACCTGGATTTGTCCAGGCTCTTGGCATGCTTTTCTATGGGTATGAAAGAAATAGAGAAAATTGCCTTTTGGCATCAACTTATTCACTTAAAAATCATGACAATAATAGAACAGAGGATGTTTTTAATAAAAAAAATTGGAAGTAGGAAAAAGCGAATCCACTTTTGGAAAAGAATTTTATAGTAAATAATAAAAATAAGTTTGATTAGGACTTTATCTTGAAAATATAGTTATACAAATACATATATTTCATCTAATATAAAGATAAGTTATAATTGCAACTATGTGCTTCTGCTCTGCATTCAGCTGGGAGAATAACTGAAGAAGGGCTAATGTTACACTTCAGTGTGCAAGCGAATGTTTCTTATTATAAAAGCCTTTGCTTCTCAATGTGATCTTGTACATGTAAGGACTTGGACAATAAATTTGCAAATAACAAAAACTAACCTAAAGTTATTGTGTGGATAAACTAATATGTATGGGTCACATTTGTCATAGCGCTGGGTAAATGACAGTCACTGTATAATAATGAAGCATGCGTCTCCACTGCATCCCAAGACAATTCTCCACCTAAGGAAAAGGACAGCTCTAAAAAGTGTGTGCATTTTTAGGGCATTGGAAATTGCGTTCAGCTCATTCTCTTTTAAAAAAATGTTCAGCTTATGGAAAAGTTTGGATCTGTTCGTCAGTGCTACAGAAATCAGTAACTCATCACCTGATCGATTCCTTAGTGGTCCCTGTCCCCACCACCGCCCCCTCCATCCCTGACCTGATCCCTTCCTTCCACCACGAACTCTCCTAAGGAGAATAATTCAGGTACGTGAGCATCTTTCAGAAAATGCAGAGTGTGATTGGAAGTAAAGAGGATCCTTTGAATCTATGGCAACTATGAAAACATTGTACCGCCTACTTGTTGAAAGTTGATGGGAAAAGCAGGAAAAATGTGAGTACAACTTGCTTGTTTTCAAACTCTTGCCTGGCGGACGTGTTGTTTTCTTCTTCATTCAGATATTTAATTATAATCCCCTACCGGACCTGCACTTTTCTCCAGGTTCTGTTATAGGACCAGTGGGTATGTTGTAATTAATTGCTTGTACTGGCAAGGAACCGTTTAACAAGTAACTGGTGCAAATAGTTAGGGTTATATTTCTTCTTTGGTGGCTAGTCAGGCAACTATGTGGATACTTGGGCTCTTTTTCACTACTTACACACACACACACACACACACACACACACACATGTAAGACCAATGTACAGCAAGATAGTCCAAGCAGATAAATGCATAATTTAATATTTAAATATTATCTTATTTTTCACCCATGAATAACTAGTCTGAAGCTGCGTATCAAAAGGAATGCTTTTTGTTCCTTTCCATTTAGTATTATTTTTAGTTTTAATTATGAATATTTCAAAAATGCAGAAAAGAAGA